>PVJL010011909.1:0-40145 GCA_004026885.1 Lyroderma lyra | reverse complement strand
GGTGCAGGGGCAGGGTGACAGGGGTTGGGGGGGTGAGAGCTGCTGGACGAGGCTGGTGAGTCTGTAAACGTGATCAGGAAGGACAAGCTGGATTGTGAGAGCCTGTGCGTGTGCAGGGTAGATGCTCCCCCGGGGAAGCATTCCTCCCCAGATAACCCGACTTCAAAACCAGCAGGTCCCAGAGCTCTGGGCGCAGGCAGCGAAGAGTTCCCACGTCTCAGCCCCTTGCGGCCACCCCCAGTTCCTCTGTCAGAGGGGGCAGACGGGTTAGGGCAGCGTGAAAAGACCCCAGTGAGTCTCCGATGGGGCTCCTGTTGGAAGCCCAGGGGCAGGAAAGGAAAATCTGGGCCCAGGATGAGCGTCTACTCCAAGGACGCCCAGTGGGATCAATCTGCTACCATGTGGCTGGCTGGTCCCCAGAACTCATGCTAGAAAACGTGCTATGTGCCTCGTTGCTGAACATCACTACGGTCACCTCCGAAGGACTCTCCTTGGGAAGCTGTGCACTGACGCCAAGGTTATGACACCTACAAACGACCTCACCGAGTTGTTTGCACAGAGATGCCAACGTACGTGCACGGTGGCAAGTTTGCGAACTTCACTGTCAGATAGTGGGGACGATGACAGCTCTGCTGGCCATTCCAGAAAAAGAGTTCCAAAATTGCTTTGAAGTGGGGACTGGGCTGGCGCGGGTCACAGCTTCCCAAGGGGAGTCCTTCGAACATGATCTCGTAATGTTTTTAGCACTTTTTCTAGGATGAATTCGTGAAATTAACTGTCCGGCCTTGTAAAATGGCATAGGACTTGCCTGTCACCTTTGCTGTCCTCCCTGCACTTTAAATCATCTGTAGATGACGTGCGGGACCTAAGACAATGTAAATGCTGTGTGAACAGTGGCCACACTGGATTGTCCAGGAACTAATGACAGGGAAACAGTCTGCCCATGCTCAGTACCGACGCAGCCGCGTGGATCTGACTACACAGCACATGGCCGGGATGCACAGAGGAGCAGGGAGATGTTTGCAGTCGGAATCGGGGCGTGGGTGCCTTTGGGGGTGGCTGTGGGGTCAGATGGGGGTCACAGGAGGTTTCTGGAAGCCCGACGTGCTGCTTCCTTACTTGGCTGAGGGTCACATGGGCACTGGTTTTATAATGATTCTTTAAGCTGTGCATACATGTCCTATAGACTCTTCCATATCACATTATCTCAATTCTTTAAAATGCCAGTGGAAAACCAGAACCTTCCACGTCAGCAAAGAGCCACGAGAGTGAAGGGAAAGTTAGGAGTAGCTGCCCTTGTCACTTTGCGGGCATGTGACCCGCTCACCTGTGTCCCCGGGAGGGGCTCCAGCAGCCTAGGGAGCTCGGGTTTGTCGTTATGGAGAACGTTCTGGCTGAACCCCACCAGGGACTAGACGCCAGAGTCTTGGAAAACAAGAAGCACCCCTAAGGGAGACTGTAGAAAACAAGGAGGCGTTGGAGACAAGACAAGCTCGTCCCGGCGCTGACTGCGGTGGTGCTGACCGGGCAAGGCCCCGGCCTGGGAGCGCCAGAGACGCCTTCGGCGTGTTCCCGTTAAGAAGCAAGTGTGAGCCGAAGAGCAGAAGGGACTGTGGCCAAGTGTGAGTGCTCCATGATGCGTCCTCCCGCAGCCCCGCCCTGGGCTCTGCTGCCCCTTGTGGTTTTGCTTCCAAGTAGGCTCTTCCCAGGTGGCAGGAAGGACAGCCACTGCTGCCCCCGGACACCCACTGCTGCCCCCCGGACACCCACCACCCAGCCACGGCACGTAGACGGCTCCTCTTCCCCACGGGTCTGCGGACAACACCGCGCCCGAGCTGCTCAGGCTGCGAGCACACGTGTTCGAATGGAAATTGGGAAGTGGCCACCAGAAGGTGGGGTGGCGAGAGTGCTGGGCGGCCAAAACGACAGATGTCCACTCGGGGAAAACCGTGTGAGGAAGGCTGCGCACACGTTCCTGTGACCGATGCAGAACTAGGTTGGAGTGGCTCTGGGTGACCCATCTTTTCCGTGTAATTCACAGTGATTAGCAGACGAGAGTGAGAAGCAGCAGCCATGTTGGCGGCTCTGGCAGTGCCACCCCAGCATCATACACGAGACCCCCTTCAGAGCTAAGACACCTAGACGCTCGGTCACTCAGACATTGGACAGCCTGGTGTGACAGCACTGGGCTGGGGTCGTCAGGGTCAGAGGAGGTCTTGTGGGTAGGGCTCTTGTGAGGGGATTAGTGCCCCTATGGAGGCCAGAGAGTTCGTTCCCTACCTCTCTGCCTGCCGGGGAGGGGGAGGACACAGCCTGAAGTCAGCCACTGTGGCCTGGAGAGGGCTCCCACCAGGACCCCACCAGACTTTCAGCCTCCAGAACTGTGGGAAATGATGATGTTTGTATGATCATTTGTATAGCCATCCGAGCTGACTGAGACGCCTGCCTGCCACTGTCGTACACAGATATGTGCCCTTCGCTCAATCCATCGAGAATACTCATGGAGCAATGACCACATGCTGGCCTACGAGCATGCACAGAAGTCGGCTGGGAGGTTGCCCCCACCCTGTGCCTCCCAACCCACCTCTATTCACTTCACAGACTCAGCTCAAGGCCACCAGCTTGGCCAAGTCTGACCCGCACCACGTGGTGGCTTGGCATGTTCCCTATAACAGAGAGCAGGTTCTTTATACACTGTATAAAACACTGTACAGAGTGTATGTGCTACATATACTGTATGTGAACATTGTAACAGTGTACGCACTGTATACACTGTATATAAACACATATACTATATGTGAACATTGTAACAGAGTGTATGCACTGTATACACTGTATATAAACACTGTACACAGTGTATGTGCTACATATACTGTATGTGAACATTGTAACAGAGTGTATGCACTGTATACACTGTATATAAACACTGTACACAGTGTATGTGCTACATATACTGTATGTAAACATTGTAACAGAGTGTACACACTGTATATAAACACTCTACATGAAGTGTATGTGCTACATATACTGTATGTAAACAATGTAACAGAGTGTACACACTGTATACACTGTATATAAACACATATACTGTACGTGAGCATTGTAACAGTGTACACACTGTATACACTGTATATAAACACATATACTGTATGTGAACATTGTAACAGAGTGTACACACTGTATACACTGTATATAAATGCTCTACATGAAGCATATGTGCTACCTATACTGTATGTAAACATTGAAACAGTATATGCACTGTATACACTGTATATAAACACTGTACATGAAATGTATGTGCTACATATACTGTATGTGAACATTGTAACAGTGTATGCACTGGGTACACTGTATATAAACACTGTACACAGAGTGTATGTGCTACACATACTGTATGTAAACATTGTAACAGAGTGTACACACTGTATACACTGTATATAAACACTGTACACGAAGTGTATGTGCTACATATTCTGTATGTGAACATTGTAACAGTGTACGCACTGGGTACACTGTATATAAACACTGTACACAAAGTGTATGTGCTACATATACTATATGTGAACATTGTAACAGTGTACGCACTGTATACACTGTATGTGAACACTGTACACAGAGTGTATGTGCTACATATACTGTATGTAAACATTGTAACAGAGTGTATGCACTGTATACACTGTATATAAACACATATGCTGTATGTGAACATTGTAACAGAGTGTACGCACTGTATACATTATATAAACACTGTATACGAAGTGTATGTGCTACATATACTATATGTGAACATTGTAACAGTGTACGCACTGTATACACTGTATGTGAACACTGTACACAGAGTGTATGTGCTACATATACTGTATGTGAACATTGTAACAGTGTACGCACTGTATACACTGTATATAAACACTGTACACAGAGTGTATGTGCTACATATACTGTATGTGAACATTGTAACAGAGTGTATGCACTGTGTACACTGTATATAAACACTGTACACAGAGTGTATGTGCTACATATACTGTATATAAACATTGTAACAGAGTGTACACACTGTATATAAACACTCTACACGAAGTGTATGTGCTACATATACTGTATGTAAACAATGTAACAGAGTGTACACACTGTATACACTGTATATAAACACATATACTGTACGTGAGCATTGTAACAGTGTACACACTGTATACACTGTATACAAACACATATACTGTATGTGAACATGGTAACAGTGTACACACTGTATACACTGTATATAAACACATATACTGTATGTGAACATTGTAACAGAGTGTACACACTGTATACACTGTATATAAACGCTCTACACTAAGTATATGTGCTACCTATACTGTATGTAAACATTGAAACAGTGTACGCACTGTATACACTATATATAAACACATATGCTGTATGTGAACATTGTAACAGAGTGTACGCACTGTATACATTATAGAAACACTGTATACGAAGTGTATGTGCTACATATACTATATGTGAACATTGTAACAGTGTACGCACTGTATACACTGTATGTGAACACTGTATACGAAGTGTATGTGTGTATGTGCTACATATACTGTATGTGAACATTGTAACAGAGTGCACACACTGTGTACATCATATACAAACACTACAACAACGTGTATATACCGTATAAACTATAGATGAGGGCTGTCCAGAAAAAATCCAGCCCCAAATGCCCCTATTTTCCATGTTACATGGCTGGATACTTTCCGGACAGCCCTTGTAACGACGTGAAAGCATTGTACGCACCAGTACCGTGTGTAAACACTAACTCCCCACTCACATGTCTCAGCTGTATAACCTATCTCCACTGGACCAGGCCTGGGCAGACGTTTTCAGGGCAAGGGCTACTTCTGATTTTCTCCAAGTGTCACGGTCCCCTAGCCATTTCATCTATCATTCAGGCGGTCACCCCAAAACTGCCTGGTGGTCCACCGGATCATGATAACGTCTTGCCCAGCCCTGCACTAGACCACAGTTTCTCTGTCTTTCACTCCCTCTTGAATCCTGCCCCTTTGTCAAAGCCAGAGCTCCGCTAGTTGGGTGCCCAGCAAACATGGATGCTCAGACACGCATACGGACAAATGACTGAAACAGGTGAGGAAACGAGCGAGCCAGCCAATCAACAAATCAATGTTTCCAGGCAAAGCACAGGTTTTGTCTGGGAAAAGGATTCCTACGGTCAGTCACTGACCCCGCCCCCAGCACCATCTATGTGGCAGGCTCCCTGTCACACGGCTAGGGGCCCCGTGCACACCCACCCTATTTCTTTGTCCCCAGAACAGCCCAGCCCGGTTCGCACACTTCCAGCGCTGTCATTCACAACGTCTGAAGGCCGAGTGCCACGGAGACGGCCTGCCTTTCTTTCCCTCTAGACCCAAGTGCAATGCTTGGAGAAGCGTGCCCTTCTCTCACTCCCGTGCCCCGGCATCCTGTTGCGAGAATATCCAAACACACGCGGACGTCTCAAGGGGCGGACGTCGCAAGGGGCGGACGTGAGCGCGTCTGCATCCTTTGGTCACTGCGTCGCCCTACTGGCTCGCGCACTGTCTCTGCACCCCGCCCTCCACCCGCCCATCGTCTCACTTACGATGCACTGCAAAGCAGGTTGCCGACGGGACAGGTCACCCCGGGGCTCTGCAGCTTGCTGGCCCTCCACTGGGGCTCAGTGCTTTTTCCCCAGCTGCTTTTCCAGGAGGGGGAGATGAGGTTAGGGGTCAGCGAAAGACACCGACCTTGGTGTAGTGGTCAGTGAGTTGTGCTGCTGGGGTACGTCTGTGTGACCCCAACCCCGTCAGGACACAGACCGCGACCACCTCCCTGAACGTCGCGCTGACTTCCCAGTCCGTTGTCCTGCACTCCCAGAGGCGGCCGTCCTCCTGGAACGTCCCCCACAGCTTAGGTCAGCGGGACATTTATTCATGGAGCCACGCAGCGCGCACTCGCGTGTGTTGGTCGTCTGCTCCGGGTCGCTGCTGGGTGTCACTGCCCTGTGTGATTTTCCCACGGTTCCCCCAGTGTCCCCCCGAGGGCCGCTGTCTTTCCAGTTTGCGTCTGTCCATGAGCACCACGGCCCTCAACATTCTTGCAGTTTCCCGTGCTGGACAGCAGGGGGAGGCCTGGAGCCCGTGGACGGGAACCCCTGTTTTCTCCCCAGAGGAAGAGCCCTGCTCCCCCAAAGGTTCCCTACCACCCTCAGATCTTAGGAGCAGTCATTGTGCCACTAAGGAGTGGACGTGACAGCAGGGCAACGAGCCAGTGACCCAGCAGCGCCCACCGGTGCCCCCTTGGCCAGGAGGCCACACGGGAGGCCGGTTGGGGGAGAAGCCATGGTCCAGGGCACCCCCGCAGGGCGCCCCCGCACTGCCAGCTGCACTCAGCTCTCACATGGATGTCACCTGTGCGCTGCCACGCCACAGCCCTGTGACACAGGCTCTCCCTAACGTGCTCAGAGAAGGAAGGCCTCAGAGGGACATCATCTGGGCCACCGGTACCGCCACTTGTGACCTCTGCACGTCTCACGCCAGATGTCACTTGGAGCCTCGCGTGTGGGTGTGCCCCGGCACTCCCGAGTGACGTGTCCCGTGCCGGGGGCCCCGTGGAGGCGGCTTCACCAGGAGGAGCAGACGAGGGCCTGAGGGAGCCGACTCCGAGCTAGGGCACGCGCGGTCTCCAGGCCGCTGGGCACCTCGTCCCCGTCCCCAGGGGTCGCAGGTCTGGAGTGGGACCCGGGCTCTGATCTCATGGCCGAGCTCACGGGCGACGCTGTTGTGCAGCCGGGAGTGGGGGGTCCTGAGCAGGCGAGGGGAGCCGCTGGGTTCTGGGAGCCATTTCCACAGAGACTGACCTGGCCCGGCCTGGCCGCGCTGCACTGCACAGGAGCCGGGGCTCAGGGAGGGACGAAGGCGGGTGTCACAGCAGCCAGGGGCCCTGGGCCCTTTCCTCCAGCCGCTCCCACCCCGCCTGTCCTCGCACGCCTCCAGCGGACCCCTGAGCAGTGTCCCCTCGCCCCCCTCGCCCATGTCCTCAGGGAGCACACGGGGCCACCGCAGGGGAAGGCGGCCACGGGACGGGTCCTCTCCACGTTCAGCAGCAGTGCCCAGAACTGCCCCCAGCGGAGCGCAGGGACAGCCGCGTCACCAAAGCGATGTCCACGCAGGCGCGTCCAGGCCTGCGGGGAAGTGTTAGGAGAGTTTCCTGTGGGCGGGATGGCACACGCTCCACGGAGTGGGGGGTCTCGCGGTCCCCCGTGTGCAGCTGAGGGGCGGGGGGACCGCAGGAAGATTCCGAGGAGGCGGGAGGTTCCAGGGCGGTAAGGAGACTACGTGCCCCCGGGGGGTGGCGACAGTTCGTCTCCAAGGTGTGTGAACCCAGAGGCGCCGAAGCAGGGCGCAGGGCTGCCCGAGGCGCAGGTGAGCCTTTTACTAGGAAGTCACAGGCCTGAGGCGTGACCACCCCCTCCCTGCCCTGCGGGAATCGTCACCCTGAGGTGACTCCGCCGGAATGCCTTTCTCGTCCCCATGATGAATCAGGTTCTATTCGGTGCAGACGGTCTCGGTCTCGGGGACAGAGCCAGGTGACACTCCAGGCAGCCCTGGGGACGGCAGGCGGAGGGGCTGCCCGTGCAGGATCGTGTCCCCTTGGGAACGGAGCTCGGCCATCGGACAAGTCCCTCCACGCACCGCCCAGGTCCCGGCCCACGAAAGGGAGCGAGGCCGGAAACGACTCCTCAGCGGCGGACACGCGTGTCCCGCCCGGACCCCCGCGCCACCGGCAGTCGTTAGTGTTTGCCGGGCCCCGGCTAGAGGCCAGGGGGCAGCAGGCGGGCCCTCGGTGACCCGGGCGGGGCTGAGGCCCGTGTCCTGGGCGCTCGGCTTGCCCGCCAGGGTGCTCTCCGGGGAGGCGGAGGGCCTGGAACTCTCCGGGTGCTGCTGAGGCAAAGGCTCAGGCCGGGGAGGGCGGGCGGGAGCACGGGGACACTGGGACCGGTAAAAGCTGTCCGAGAGCCAGTGCCAGGCCACCAGGCCCTGTTGTCACAGGCACAGCCGCAGACTGCTCCCTCTGGGGCCGGGGAGGCCAGGCAGCGGGCGGGTGGAACCTGTGCTCACTGAGCGCCCGTCACACAGCCGAGGAGCCGCCCAGGGCTGTGCCCACCCGGGGCCGCGGAGGCCAGGAGGCCACGCCGGGCGGCTCAGCAAGGGTGGGGCTCACCGAGCACTTACCCTCAAGACAAGTCCAGGAAGGGCTTTGGAAGCCAGCCCCAACCTCTGCCCACGCCCCCAGGGCCCAAGGCTGCGGCAGGGGAGGGGGAGCCGCCCTTGACCCTGGGGGCCTTGCGCAGGTGGGCGGAGCGTTCTCTTGGGGCGGGACCGGGGTGCGCCCGCAGGCGCTGGGGGGCGACTTGCTTTACTCCCGGCTCGCTGGGGGCAGACAGAGGCCTGTGGCAGCGGGTTCCAGACGGTCAGGGCCCCAAAGGGACAGTGTAAGAAGAAAACACTTAAAATCGTGACTGGGGAGGTGGGTGTGCAAACGGGAGGAGGAGGAGGGGGAGGAAGAGCTGATGCAGACGCACCGCATCCGTCCATCGCCAGGCACGGGGCACAGGGACGCGCTGGGCCCCAGCGGCGGCAGAGGTGACAGCTGGTGCGCCCCACTGCTGTGTTTGCAAAGGGCGTGCCCAGCCGTGGACCGGGAAGCCAGAGGGGCCGCTGGGGAGGCGTGCGGCCTGGGGGACAGCCTCCTGCACGGCCGGCCGCCCAGCCCTGGTCTCACTGCCCGTCTCTGCCCAGGGCACCCGCCCCCGACCCAGATGATGACGAAACACCAGTGGCTGACGGTGGTCTTTTCAGGGGACGGCACGCACGGACGTGTAGCCCACCCCACTCTGCTGTGCACCCCGACCTCCGCCCGGGGCCCTGGGGCTCCAGCCTCTGACACCCTCCCCACCCGGGTCTCTTGTCCCCGTGGCCACTGCGGCCTCCGTGCCCGCTGGGCAGACCCGTGCACGGCCGCCCCACTGTCGTCGCTGAGGAGCTGCTGCCCAGGGCTTCCCGCGCCCGCTGGCCTGCACGTGGGGGTGCGCTGTGCTCCCCCTTCTCCTACAGCCGGGGCCCCTCCCTGCCTGGCAGGCCGCTGGCCTGCATTCCACTTGGCAAGCAGCGTGCCACCTCCGGTCACCTGCACCCGCCTTGGCTGTCCCCTCTTCTGGTCCTCAGCATGTGGCCCTCCCTGCAGAGCCCCGCCAGGGCCCTCCAGGGTACCCCAGAAAGAGCTTCCCGTTCCCCTGCGACACAGGGACAGGGCTGGCTGAGCAGGGGCGTGGCTCGGGGGACAACGTCTCAGGGCTTTGGGGAAGACGTTGGCACCTGCGTGTGCGGCCAGGGGCGTCCTGGAGGGGCAGATTCGCGGTGGACGGCCGGGCTCCATGCCGGTGACCCCGGTCCCGCAGCTGCAGCCTGGTCTGCCAGGCAGCGGTTCCTGCCTTTGCGGGTCACGGGCCCTGCCCCCGAGCTCACTAGTGATGGATAGGGGGTGAGGCCACACCTGTCACAGCCCACGCAGGTCCCCTCTGGGCCTCAGTCTCCCGCCGTTCCCCCACCTCCTGCCTGCGGCCCCCTCCAGCTGCCCGTTGGGGTGGGGCCCGGACCCCCGCCTGGGTGCTCACTGCGCAGCTGCAGGGGCCGCGGCTGGGAGCCCTCAGGGACGTGCTCAGAGCCTTCGGGGGCCAGCTCAGCCCCCACAGCCTCTGTCCCAAGGGCCCCCACAGGCCTGGGGCAGGGACGCCCGTTCCAGCCCTGAGCTGACTGCCGGCTCCCAGACGCTTCCCGCCCCCATGGCCACCACGTGACGGGGCGCGGGACAGTGTTTGCTCAGTGTGTGGTCGCATGCCACCTTGCTCGTTGGTACACACAGGCCGTTCTGCAATCTCCTCCAAGAGCAGCTGGGCGATTGCTTCACGCAAGAGGACCACAAGCAGCCGCTGCCCAGCGCCCCGGCCTCGGGCACAGGTGCCCGGCTCCAGGAGCTCCCTCCTGTTCGGAAGGTTTCCGGGCCAGTCAGGGCGGGCGCTTGTCTAAGGACAGCCTCTCTTTTGGAAAGGGTCCTGTCCCTTCACCAGACGCGGTGCGAGCTCTGGGCTGACACGTCTGAGTAGTCCCCCACACCGGCCCTAAAAATAGCCCTGGCCCAGCCCAGACAGCAGGCAGGGCTCGGGGAGGTTCCTGTTTTCCTGGAAAACGGAGCGAGACAGGACGGCTCGATCGATCAACACGGCGGCTGTCCCCCAGGCTGGCGTTGGGGCCAGGACTCAGAGTCCCCAGGGCCGTGGAAGAACACCCCACACCTGTCCTGTCCGTCACGGTTGCTGTCATGCATGTGTTGGACGGTCACCAGCCGAGTCACGTTCATGTGAATCATCTCCCCTCCCACTCCTAACGCTTTGTGGGGCCCCTGGGGGAAACCAAGGACACTTCCCGGGCCACCTTCGCTGCAGTGGAAACGATACTGGACACTTCTTGTCACTTGCAGCTCAGACAAGATGTCCCTTTGCGGTCGGGTCTGGGGCTGCGTGGTCGCACTCTGGCCCGTGTAATCCCCAGCTTACGTCTGGGTCGTACCAGGGGTGCTGCGTCCCACCCCCCCCACCCCCGCCCCCCCAGCCAGTGCTGAGCTGGCTCTCCAACGCTCCGAACACACACTCCCAGGGGCTGTGGGGATGCGGACGGGATGCAGTGGTGTGCAGGAAGGTCCGAGTGCCCGTGCACGGGCGGGCAGGGACGTGGTCCACACCGACGGGCCCCTTGGGCAATGCCGGGGCTCCTTCTCCGCAGCTGCCACTGCGCAGCCTCACGTTGCCCTCCGGGCCCCCCCAGGAAGACCCGAGGCTGCCCCAGGCCCCCTCCCCATCCTCCAGCCGAGTGCCTGTGCACACGTTCAGGGGCCACCTGAGCTTCCTTCTTGTGAGGTGACAGCTCTTTATCCACGCGTCACTGGGTTGTGTCACTTACTGACCCTCACTGGACAGTCCCCTTTGCCTTGTGTGGAGACGGCGGGCACCTCCTTCCCGCCTGAGTCACTCTGTGTCCACAGCCTCAGTAAGAGGGACCCTCCGCCTGTTAGAAGAACTGTATCCAGCCTCTGTGCCTGGACGCTGAGGCCCAGGTGGGGTCAGACGCCCAGGTGCTGGGAACCTCGTGGGGCTCACAGTAAGGCTACAGCCACCTCAGGTGTCATCTTTTCATTGAAGGTGTTACAAGGAAATTCAAGAGGCCACGTGGACGTCTAGTTGGCTTTATTAGGCAATTCGGGAGTTGGGCAGCACCCCATCCAGCAAGCCGAAGGCTGTGGGACCAAACTGGAGGAAGCAGGGTGGGGCAGGGCGTGAGGAGCACTGAAAAGAGAGGATTATTTCGGGCAGGGACACCTTTAATCTGGGTGAAGTGATGGAAGGTTTTTATCTGATGGCCTTTGTTCCTACAGGGAGTAGGGAGGGCCCATGTGACAGATGACCTTCCCAGGGGGAGGCTGAGGGGTAGGTCTGACCAGAGCATGCCAGCCCAAGGCGCAGACAACTCCCTGAGCAGTCACAGAATCCCCGGGCCTGCACGCACGGCCGGGAGGACCGGACCCGCAGCTTCCACCGGAGTGCCCGCCCTGTGCAGGGGCCTGAGGCGCTGGGGCGGGAGGCATGGGGTGGGGACCCCTCACGGGGGCCTTGATCGTGGTGTCTGTGCACGACAGCTGCTTCCCACGCGCTGGCTGTTGCACACGGATGCATGGGGGAGGGCGGCATTCAGTAAACACTTGTTGACCCCTCTGAGTGTCCTTATTTAGAATGGAAACAAAGACCCCTGCCTCTACCCAGGTGAGGACAGCAGAGGCTACGACCTCAGAGCCTGCTGTGTCACCTGCCCTCCACCCCCACCTCGACCCCATCACTCGGTGTGGCAGAGACCCAAAGGCAGGCAGGGGAGTGGGAGACTTCACTGTGGGAAGGGGGCTCCAGGGGGTGCCCCGTGGAGGCTGCGGCAGGAACCTCGAGCTTGGCCTGGGGAGCGTCGGGCTTTCTCTGGTGGGTCCTGGGCTGGACGCTGGCGCAGAAATGGGGGCGCTGGCAGCTATGGGCACGACGGAGCCGTTTGGGGCTGATGGTTACAGGGCCGCGGTGTGGCTTCCGGTTGCTACAGACGCTGGCCTCACTTCCTGCCCAGTCTGACCTATAGCAGCGGGGCGCCCGCTGGCCGGTGAGGTGCTGGACTGACGGGCAGGTCGCTGCGGGGGAAGGCCTGGGCGCCTGGGTGGTGGTCGTCGGGCGTGTCGCAGTTCTGCCCCCAGGTGGTCCCGCCCTGGCCCGTTTCTGCGTGCAGCCCACTAACAAGCCCCTGGGCCCTCGGCTGTCCCGTTGGCACAATCCCTTTACTACCTACTGGGTGGGAGAGAGAACAGCCAACTCTCAGGCAGGATGGAAGACGGCCCTGCGGGCTCAGTGTCCTCGCCGGCCGCGCACTTGCACTCACCCACGTCCGCCCGTGGGGCACGCCCCTGCACACGGCTGCGCCTGCGGGGCGCCCCGGCCTGGCCTCACCAGCGGGAACCTGGTCGCAGAGCGATGCCCCGCCCCCAACCGTGTATCCACGCCCACCGCCCGTCCATTGCCCCGCCCATCAACCCGGGACACAGCCTTCGCCCCCCCCCCCCGCTTACGTACGCGCGGCCCTCTCAGACCCCGCCCTGCGCACGCGCGCCCCGCCCGAACGACCCACCAGCGCACGCGCGTCCCATCGCCAGCAGGCGCCTCTGATGCACCCCGCGCACGCGCCGCACGCGCCGCACGTGCCCCGCGCGCCCCACGCCCCGCGCACGCGCAGGCCCCGCCTCGCGGCCAATGGGCGACTCCGTCGCTCCGCTGCCGCTTAAGTGCCGTGCGTCGGGCGGTGCGCGTCAGTCTGTCGGGGTCCTGGGCTGACGCGGTCGCCGCGGTTGTTGTGCCCCGAGCTCCGGCTCCCGCTCCCGCTCCCGCTCGTCCGTTCGTCTGCGTCCGAGCGCCCGGCGCCCGCCCTACCCCGACCCCGACCGCGACCGCGACCCCGACCCCGGTCCCGGTCCGCCGACCGCAGCGCGCTCCTCCGGCGCCATGTCGCAGAGCGGGGCCCCCGGGCTGCAGGACGAGAGCCTGCACGGTGAGCCCCGGGACCGGGCGGGGATACCGCGGGGAGGCCGGGCGCGGGAGCGGGCAGTGGGGAGGCAGGGCCTGGGGGGCGCCCCCGGCACGGTCGCCGGAGCCGAGGCTGCGCCCCTGCGAGGGGCGCGCCGTTCATCTCGGGGGTCTCTGCGGCACGGGGCTTGGGGCCCGGGTCCAGACCTCCACGCCGGGCGGGAGCCCTCCGGGACCGGGAGGACCCCGGCGGAGAGCCTTGTCCGGGCGCGCGCGCCTCCGGGTGGGGGCCGAGCTGGGGCGCTTTGGGCGCAGACGCCTGTCGGATCCCACCAGCGACCCTTAACTCTTGAGCTCAGGCAGCTGGAAAAACCGCCTCAAAGTCGCATCTTGAGTCCGAACAGCGCCTTAAGGGCCGTGTTCGCGTGTTCTGTGGTTCAGGCCAGTGTCGGCTTTAGCGAGCAAAAGCCAAGTAAGTGTTGCTGAGCTGTACGGGCTTTAAACTGTAAACCGCGAGTGGTTGCATCCGTGGTCACTGTTGGGGCTCCCTCCGAGGAAGGAAAGCGTGAGGCTGCCAGCACCCCGGCACAGGTCCACCGGCTGCCCTTCTCCGTGTCACCGCCGGACGGCTTATAAGACAATGGTGTGGGCGAGCGACCCGGCTTTTTGAAACTCTGGTTCCACTTGTCTGCAGGACCATTGCTAAACAGAGCTCAGAGTTGGCGTGCGGATTGAAAGCGCTGTGTTGCAGACAGTGCAGTGTTCGGAGCACGCCTGACCTCTGCGGTGTGCTGTCCTAGACCCCCGGGCTCAGAGGGGTGCCAGGCTTTGCTTCCTTGCACGGATAAGTGGGCAGCAGCCTTGGGGTCCCCTCTCCCCCTGCCCACCTTGTCTCAGTAGAGCTGCCACCCAGGCAGCCGAGGAGGACCCTGGAGTTGGGGGAGGAGGAGCCCAGTGACGTCACCTTTGCCTTCTCTGAAGCAGGAGTTCACTAGGCAAACCCCGCGTGTCAGTGAGCGTTGGAGAGGACTGTGGGAATGCGAGAGTGAATTTAAATCCTTACGTTATTCAGATAAGTTTAGGGAGCTCTAATTCTTTTAGTCCTCAAAACAGGATTATTAGACAAGAATTAATTAGCTTCCGTGCATCAAGTGACAGGCTAAAAATCCTGTGATCTCCTTAAGTTTTGAAAGGGACCTTTAAAATCTAGTTTCCTTTATTTATTTATTTTTTTATATGTGGGTGGTTCCCTGGCTGGGAATCGAACCCAGGCCGCAGCATTGACAGCGCAGAATCCCAGCCACTGCTCCACCAGGGAACCCCCTCGTTTCCTTCTAACTACATCAAGTGATTAATCTTTCATTTCCTCACAAAGGACCCAAGGGTGATCCTTTTCTAATGGTCCAACTGCGTGATTTCTAACCCCAGAATTTCACTGGTTCCGATTCGGTCTCTGGAACAGTGCTGGGCGCTGTGAGGGGCTCAGGACTCTGACGCACCAAACTGCTGAGTCACTGGCAACGCAAAGTCGGCACACGAATGAAAAGATTTGCTTTGGTTTTTGCTTATTCTATAAAAAGGTGGTTACCGGAGAGTGGAAACTCACGTCAGGGTTCCGGAGTGTGCTGGGTGTACGTGCAGCAGGGCACTGCACCCTCCGGGTCGGGGTGGGAGGAGCCAGCCCCTGGAAATGTGAGCCCTTGGATTGGCAGCCCGGGCAGGCTTGTCCTCTGCTCTGTTTTGATTTTGTTCCCTCTTGTTTACCCTCAGCGGGACGGAGAGAGCTTTGGTAGCCAGACGCCGACACCAGCAAACCTGTGGCCTGTTGCTGGCCTCTGGCACCAGATGTTTCCCCCGGGAGTGAACAGTGGAACTGATGTGTTCTTCTTCTCCCTTTGCCCTGGTCCATTCTGGTCAGGGCTACTGACACTTGCAAGGTGTTCTGTGCCCTCTCTGCCTTAGATGTGCAGCTGCTACAATGCAGGAGGGAGGGAGAATCTGGTGACGATATAGTGTCATAGTGTCTTGGGAGGGGAGGGGTGCCAGCCTCCCAGAAGGCATCACTTCGGTAGGTGGTCAGCCCTTCACTCTGGGACAGCCCCCGCCACAGCTGTATTTGCAGATGGTCCTGTTGTCATGGCAGCGCACTATGGCCAACATAATTGGTATTCCTTTTGGGGGGGGAATTGCAGTGCCATGCAGTATGGAAGTCCTGGCTCAACTCCTGCATTTCACAGACGGTCACAGTGAACCCCCGAGGGTAAGTGAAAACTAAGGCAAGGGACTACCGATGAGGAACAGACAGGGGCAGGGTCCTGTCACCCCACCTGGCGAAAACGAGGTTCGCCAGCCGCCAGCAGGAACCAGGAAGCAGTGTTAAGCAGCCACTGGGCCACGTCCAGAATCACGGGTGAATGGAATGTCCTGCTCCTGCGCCCCTTGACTTCAGAGGCTCTGAACCAGCTTCACCGGCAGCACCCAGGGGTGGCGCCCGGCGTGAGGAGCAGGCGTCCCTGGTTCTGACCCGGCTGCCCGCTGACTCCCAGCTGACTGGTGCTCACGCTTGTCACTGCCCTGGCCAGTCCCTCCAGTCCTGGCCCCCAGCATCGCCCTTGTCGCCGTTTCCGATGTATTTGCGGGGTCTGGACTCTCAGAGTGCGGCGGCCACGCTTCCTGGGAGCAGTGGTTCTCTGGGTCACGGCTGGGGCCTGCTAGCCCAGACCGGGGTGTGGGGTGGCCTCGGGGCTCTGGCAGGTACACCCGGAGTGGATGGGGGCAGTGGTGGCAGGACACCCCAGCGGCCGTGGTGGCACTTAGTTGTCCCCTCCCTTGTTCAGAGGTGACGGCTGACTTGCCGTGCGCGTTGTGTCAGTTACGAGTGGGGGAGGCAGGAGCGCCGCATCCTTGGGGACGGGGCCTGCCGTGACAGCAGCACCGCCTGTTTTCTTCTAAGGCCCAAGTCCCTGGAGTTACTTGGTAGATTATTAGTGACTGAGGAACTTTTCTAAGGTTTGGAAGCAACCCTAATCCCACCTTTTCTTGCTTAAAAACAAATGAGTGACGTTAGGAGTTCCAAGACGGGAGTGGGTCACCGGAGAGCCTGCTGTGCTCGCCTTGGAGGAGCCCTGAGTTGGCCCTTGTGAGGTAAAGCGTGTGTGTGCACCTGAAACTAATGTCCCTTGTATTGCAGTTAAAAGTATTCAGTGTCCCTGCTTGCGGGCACACAGCTCTCAAAATCTTGGGGTTTCTCGAGTGACAGTAGCGCCTTTGTTAATCACGGGAGCCCCTTTGGAATGGGGGCATAGACTGCTGGGCAAGGCCCCGAGCGCCTCCGGATGGGCGCAGATGGGGGTGGATGGAGCCGAGTGCCTTACAGACTCTGCCCAGCTGGGCTGGTGGACGCAGGGGGTGGCCTGGAGAGGGGTGGGGACGCACCGCCCCCTTGCCCCAGTCGCTGTTTCTGATGATGGGGAGACGAGTACGGCGCCCTCCTGAGTGGTGCGAGTTGTTCTCCCGACTCCTGCACCCAGGGCGGGGCGCTCCCAAGCAGGCGTGGGGCCAGCTCTGAGGGGGGGCCGTGTTGCTGCCACTGAGCCTGCAGCTTGGGGGCCTCACCCCCACTTGTGGCAACACTGAAGTGCACCGTCGGACACCAGTTGGCGTTGCAGCACTGCTTATTGCTGCGGGAACCCCCACACGTGCTGCGTCCGAAAACCTGCCATGTGCTCAGAGCCCGTTGTGAGACCCACAGTGATCCGGGCGGCAGCTGGGCCCAGAGTCCGAGTCACAGCCTGAACCTAGAGAAATGGGGCCGGGCCAGCGTGGGACCTAGCAGAGCTGGCTGAGTGTCGCACGGAGGGCTTGAGTTCTGATGGCGATCCTTGAGGGTGAGGAGTTGCGTGCTTGGAAGGGGGTCCACAGCCTGACAGCCATGGTGGGGGCGAGGGGCTCCGGAACGGTGTGGAGAAACCTGACGTCGAAGCCTGTGTGACAGGCAGACGCTGAGTGGCCTGGGCTCCAAGGCACACCTCCTCCCTGCTGTCCCTGCCCAGGTCGACAGGAAGCCACTTGAGAGCTGGAGAGAGGAGTCGCGTGTTACCCTGGAAACCTGTGTGGCCGTTGTGTTAGCTGCCCACAGGGGGTGGGCGTGCAGGCCGCGGGCCCTCGTGCTGCCCGGTCGGAGGGGCGTTTCTCTCATGAATGTGATGCGTTCTGCGAGGAGCAGCGCTGAGTGTTAGGCCAGGACGGTCAGACGCCTTCCTGCTATGTCGGAAGCTTTGGCCGCTGTGGAGGACAGCCACGTGGAGTGGGGCACGGGCGGCCCAGTGCCTCCCGGTGACGGAGATAAAGTCCGTGACTGCAACCTGGTGCACAGTTCTGCCGCCTGCCAGTCGCCCTCGCCCACTCCCTGTGGCCCTGTCCTCTGCGGTCACCACAGTGACGCCCTGGAGACACACAGATTCAGTGTGTAAACACAGAGGTCCTGGGCCGGGGACCGGGCCTGTGCGTGCTGCGCGCTCGGGCGCTGGTGGCCTGGCAGGGCGGTGACGGGAAACGGGCTCCCCGGGTCCGCTCACACAGGCACGTGGCATCCAGGCCCAGAGTTCAGGTCTAAACGAGTGTGAAAACAGCTTGTTAGGAGAGTAAAAATCTGACTTTATTAAAATCCAAGCATTTGTGCCCATCGGGGGACGTCGGGGTGAAGGTGATGAGCAGCAGAGCCTGGGGTGGGGTCCTCGGTAGAGGAGGGGGAGCTGTGACAGTGGATGCAGAAAGGTGCTGTCCAGGTGGCAGAGTGCGTGGGAGAGCGCCCCGCCTCACCAGGAAGCAGACAGAAGCCGCCCCGGACAGCCCGGCACGGTGCAGGGAGGCTGGGTCTGAGGACGGGTGGTCCCGATGCCAGGCCACAGAGACACTCCTGCCCGCAGGGTGCCCTGGGTGTGTGCCTGCGGGGACCAGGGCACACGGACCCCGTGAGGCATTAGGAGAAAGCTGATAGGCGCCCTGCTCACAGCTGCCCCCCCCCCCCCCCGAAGCAAGCTGCACAGCTCATGACCCCACACAGAGCTGCCCTCCACGGGCCCGTGCACACACGGGGCGGCCCCCACGCCTGCAGTATCTTGGCCACAGGCATGCTGGACGCCCCTGGCAGCACCCAGGACCTCTGTCTCGGGCTCTTACCTGTCCTTTGTGGGGCCTGCCAGTTGCTTTTTCCTTCTTCCAGCGCTTGCACCTGTCAGACCCCAGGCACACGCACACAGGCAAACCACCAGCCCTGGGCGTCGCTCACTTGCCCAGCACGACCCCCGAGTCAGCGCCGGTGTCAGTGCTGTCTGACCTGAGGGTGCCCAGTACCCTGCCCACGCTCAGTGTGTGGCTTCACCTGAAACAGGACTCTTGTCGTGTTTGGTTAGCAGGTGACCTGATGCAGTGAGACGGCCTGGATAAAATGAGTTTGGGACACGTGGCACGTCAGCTTTCAGTGCAGAGGACGGGCAGGGCATGCATCCTGTACGTGGAGGACACTCGCTTGGCCATGCGGGTCTGTCATGCACAGAGCACGCCCGCCTGGCGCAGGTGCGGGCACAGGCAGAGCAGTGGGCGTGATGGAGTGCGCGGCCTCGGGCACAGGTCTGCTGTGGTGGGACAGGTTTGGAGAGCGAGTCAAACCGTTCACAAAGCCTTTTCAGTCCCCTCGGCTTTTGTTGACACCTTTTCTTCTGAAAGCTCAGCGTACAGGTGTCTGGTCACTAGGGTGCGGACTGCAGACGTCTTGGCAGAACGGGCCTTGGGGCCTCGCGAGGCCTGGCTGGCCGGCTCCCCAGCCCATCTCGGAGGGGACCGGCCCAGACGCTGGAGTGCACAGGAAGTGCCAGCCATGCCCTTGCCTTGTCCCCTCAGGCTCCTGGGTGGAACTGCACTTCAGCAACGGGAATGGGAGCGGCGTCCCCGCCTCCGTGTCTATTTATAACGGCGACATGGAAAAAATACTGCTGGACGCCCAGCACGAATCCGGACGCAGCAGCTCCAAGAGCTCACACTGTGACAGGTGGGTGCTGGCGGACACGTGCCCAGGGCTGCTGTGCCAGGAGGCTACAGGCATGGCTCACATCCGCGTCACCCCAGCCCGGGCTCCCCACTTCCTTAGGCGGCGGCCCTGGTGGGAGGGGGATCACGCTCCAGGCTGGTCATCGTAGGTGACTGTCCTCGGCACAGCCAGGGAGCCAAAGCAGCATGGCTGCGTCTGAGATGAAAGGTCAGGTGTGACAGACCACAAGCCAGGGGTGACAAAGCCCTCTGGCCGTGCTGTGTCCCCCTGGGGCGGGCTGGCTGGCGCCTGTCAGCTTAGCTGGAAATGGGGGGGACAGTCTGGGCTGGCGCTGGGTGGGAGGGAGGCTGCGAAGGGCCTCGTGCACTGACGCTCCGCATCCTGTTTCTCTGGCTCCTCTGTGCGCCGTCCCCCAGCCCCCCTCGCTCACAGACCCCACAGGACACTAACCGGGCGTCCGAGGCAGACAGCCACAGCATCGGCGAGCGGGCCAGCTCTCAGGTAAGCGCCGTCTGCGGTAAGTTTGCGGCGGCATCTTAGAGCCTTTCTAAAAGTGTGGGGTGAGGGCACCCCCAGCACTGGGGCTCTCAGTGAGCCGGGGGAGGACGCGCGGCCCCTCTGCCCACGTGCCTGTAGCTGGGCGCGTGCGGCTCTGGCAGGGGGCGGGTTTTACCCCTGCCCGCCTGCCAGTGTGGGCCTTGGTCATGGACCCGAAGTCCCTCGCAGAAGGCACCCTCGGGGCTGCTCTCTGGGACTGGGGGTGTTGGGTCAGGGACCAGCAGGCTAGGACTTCGGCCTGTGGTCACTTTCCTCCACCTCCTGAAGGCCGGGCACTGGGCTGAGGTCCCTGTGAGCAGGTGGGGTGCGCTGGGCCCCCTTGCCCGGGCATGGCCGTCAGAGCTGCACCTGAGCAAGGCCGACGCTCAGGAAGTGTCCCTTCCAGGCTGTTTAGGAACCATGACCGTCACCAGTCTCCCTCCAGCTCCAATGACCCTGTCCCTCTGCATGGACAGGGCTCCTTGTCCCCCCTGGCCTTGTCGGGACGCCTGGCCTGGGGCACCTGCATGTTCCCCCCGGGCCTAAAAAGTTGGCTTACAGGTGTGTTTCTCTCCCCTTTTGCATGGAAAAGTTCTGTACCTGAGCTTCAGATTGTTTCAGATTCCTCCCCAGTGGGGGTCGTGTACTCCTCACGTGGCTGAAACCGTGGGTCTGTGCACGTTTTGGCGTCTCTCCCCTCCCTCCCCCCGCTAAACGTGATGGGAGCCATTGTCCAAACTGGGGCCCCCGGCAGCCCCCGACGTGGCCACAAAGGCCTGGGCCCGCGTCCCTGCTTCCCCGGGGGCGCGCGGACCCTGGTGCGCTGCGGCGCTCACGCTCTGACCGTCCGCAGTCGGAGGAGGACTACCTGGAGCGGAGGAAAGAAGTCGAAAGCATCTTGAGGAAGAACTCGGACTGGATATGGGATTGGTCGAGCCGGCCGGAAAACGTCCCCCCCAAGTGAGTCCGCATTCAGTGCCAGAGGTGCCCCCCGCGCCACGCGCGCACAGCGCCCTCACCTCCGTCCCCCCGCAGGGAGTTCCTGTTCCGGCACCCGAAGCGCACGGCCACGCTCAGCATGCGGAACACGAGTGTCATGAAGAAGGGCGGCGTCTTCTCGGCCGAGTTCCTCAAGGTCTTCCTGCCGTCGCTGCTGCTCTCGCACCTGCTGGCCATCGGGCTGGGGTGAGCGGCCCCCCCGGCGCGCGTGCTTCTGGTCTCGTGTCTCATGTCACACTGAGGGGCCACTGTGACACAGTGTACAGACGTGTCCGTGTGTGCCCCTGCCTGCTGTCCCCCGTGGGCCACTCTTTGGAGCCTTGGCTCAACCCCCAGGGACCCCAGGGACGTGTGGCCACAGCATCTCGGGCAGACAGGCTCCTGCTTTAAGCGGGGGGCACCCACGCCTGGGCCTCTGAGGGAAGCCAGGCTGAGAGCCCACGGCACTGTCCCGTGTGGCAGAGGGGGGCCAACTGGACCCGCAGCGCAGCTGGGACTGCGTATGGGGTCGGCAGCCTCTGGGGTGTTCTGGACAGTGCTTTTGGGGCTCCCTGCACAAGCTGCAAGTCAGGTTCTGAGGGGCAGGGCCTTCCCTCAGGGGTGGGCTCCTGCAGCCAGCTCCCAGCAGGTGGCTGCTCCGCGTCCTCCCTAGCAGCCCCAGCTCCCTGCGGGCCAGTTGTGGTCAGGACGAGGTCCGACCCCCAGGCTGCCCAGGCTGCCCCGACTGAAAAGGCTGTGGCTTTCCCTTTCCTAAGTGGTGAGGACAGCAGTAGGTCCCTGTCCTCTGTCCACATTTAGGTGACACCCCTGGTAGACGTGCAGGGGTCACGAGCAGCCTCCCCTGCGTGAGGACGTGCGGCCCTGTCTCAGGGCCTCTGCTTCTCCCGTGCAGGATTTACGTGGGGCGGCGCCTGGCAGCCTCCACCAGCAGCTTCTGATGGGGACCGGAGCGGCGTGGTCGAGAGCGGGGTTCACGCAGGAGCTCGCAGCCTGGCTCAGGGAGAGCCGTCCTGGGCCTGGGCGGCCGCACCGCTTGTGTTCATCCGTTCTGCACGCTGTGTCCCCGCGAGGCGAGGCACGAGGGCGGGCACTGCAGCCACACCCACCTGCAAGCATCCCCGTGGGGTCCGCCAGTCAGCATGTCAGATCAACATCTACTGTAATCGTTCGGTAGTAAATTCTCCTTGGACATCATAGATTCTAAGCATAAATAATTCTAATGTGCTAGTCAGGGTGGAGTATTCTAACAAATTATCTGTACCCTTAATTCGGTTAAAACACTTTGTATTTCGAAGAAACGAGTAACGTTGACGTTAAGGTGAGTACAGTGAGCGCTGTGGCCTTCCGTTCACACCCTCTAGCAAATGCCGAGGGTGGTGCCGGCTGTCTCCGGGAGACTCCGGGTCCCTCTAGCTGTTCCTGGGCCCAGGCACCACAGGAGCTCGAGCTGCCGCCCGGGCCGATGCCTGCTGCTGGGGGACGAGTCTGGGACACCTGCGAGGCCCTTCCCTGCCTCCCACTCTAGGTTGCTGAGTTGAGGCTTGCCATCTTTGTCCCGTTTCTGTGTGCTCTTAGAATCTGCTTCCTTCTAAGCCAATCTGTCTACTTTAAAGACTGGAAATAGGAAAAAATAAATCTGCCAAATCCTTCCCAAACTGCCGTATTTGCGTGTGGTTTGTGTGAGCTTTCGGAATGAGCCGGGTGCACCCCTGTGCTGGGGCTCCCCTGCAGCACCGCGGTCTAGAGGCCGCCTCTCCCACACAGTGTTGGCTATGGTGCAGCTGGTTCCCTTTGCACGCTCAGTCCAGTTTTGTTAAAATAAACGCAGCATTTTGATTGTTAAAAATCTTGTGCTGAAATGACAACCTCGGAAGGGCACATAGCTCTTTCCTTGGAGACGGACGGCTGGTGGGATGACACCCAGATTCTCTGTGCAAGTGCGTCCTGACACACGACACCAGTGAGGTCACACTATGTCACTGTCCCCGCAGGTGCCCTTTTGTTTTGTAGCAACTGTGTGTCTTTCTTGGGAGACATGAGGTTGCTCCTGCTCTGCAGAGCCTTGAGCACAGGGTGTGTTAAGAGCAAGGTCAGTGTTCTCGTAGCGAGCGCCCCTGTGAGAGCGACCATGGGCTTGGACAAAGGCAGTCACTGAGGATAGCTGTGAGCTGAGCTCCGTGAAATGGGCTTAAGCTGTTACATAATGGACACAGAGAGTGTGTTGTAGAGTCTTCTTGCTGTATCAATACAGCGGCCGTCGCACTCAAATTGATGTTCAAAGTGAACGCGTGTGTGCACCTCTCAGGCTGGGTAACAGGACGGTAACAGCTTTTACATAGGCCCCCTTTCTAGTGCTCATACAAGTAACTGTTCATTTTCTCCGCGGAATAACAAGTACACAACAGAAAACACTTCAGGATCCAAACGGCTGAGGTTTAGAAAACAGAACATACTTGATGTGACTTGTGAATGCACTCTCCTGACCCAGACACTGGCACGGCCAGAACTGACTTTCAGACTGCCGGGACATGTGTCTGCTGCCCAGGGAGACACTGATGGGCCACTGGGGAGGGAGGCTGGGCCGCACCCGAAACGGGACACCTGCACACTCCTCGTGACCCAGAGCCACTTCTGGGAATTCACCCTAAACAAACCACCAAAAACCTGAAAATGCACGTGCACAGGGTCCAGCTAAAGAAACTCGGTGTGTTACCTGTGGAGTACCTGATGCAGCGATGCTCCTGCGCAGGCAGCTGAGTGAGCATGGGGCCCCACACAGGTGCAGGGTGCAGCCCAGCGATTTCTGAGACATGCAGTCACCCAGCAGACGGGAACTGGTCAGTGACTGGCAGCCGACAGCCCAGTGTTCTAGCTGCTCCCACCCCCAACACACCTGCCTCGCTGTGAGGGCGCGAAACTGCCTGTGGACAGCCTACCTGGGCAGGACGGGCCAGCCGCGTGGGTGCTCCATCTCCAAGGGGCCTCGTGTCAGGGAACCTGCCCCCGTGGATACCCCTGGAAGGAGACAAGATGAGCTCCACTGAACACAAACTGAAGACCCAAGATGGTGCTGGAGAAAAAAGCCGGCCGTGGCATGCCACTGGTGGGGCGAAAAGGCAAGGAAACGCACACGTGCCTGCTCATCAGTGCGCGAAGAAATGCCCATGAACACAGCAGAAACGAAGGTGGGCTCCTTACGGGGCTGCGGGGGCACAGGGAGGGGCACAGATGGGGACGGGAGGGACGCATGTACCTTTCAGTGTCACCAACTTAGAGCCTCAGCGATGCTTCACTTACTGCCCAGCGTGACCAAAGCCAGCGGGGAGGGAGGGGACAGATCCCGATAGCCACCTGGAGGGGGCGGGGCCCAGACCCTGCACTTCGGCTGCTAGAGGTGACTTCCTAGAGGTGACTTCCGCACGGCCAAGGGTCCTGATGCTGCTGTGTACCATGATACGAGGGGGACCCCCCAAACCGGCATTTATTTATACAATTGTGTATTTATTCTTCCGTGTTTAAACTCAGTCACCTTCAGAGGACCGCCGTGTGATGCAACACACCTATGGACGCTTTTTCCATGGCTCCAGCGTTTGAACTCGACGATTTGGAGCCTTTTAGGGCTGCTGCTGGTTTCTGTGTCACGTCTTCCACATCGGCAAACGTTTCCCTTTGAGCACTTTTTTCATCTAGGGAAACAAGAAAAATGCTCAGGGCAAGATGGGGTGAATAGGGAGGGTGGGGCCCGGGGGTCAGGCTCTTTTTGGTCGAAAACTGCTGCACACGCAGTGTGGTGTGGGCAGGTGCGCTGTGATGCCGCACGTTGTTGGTGTGAATCACCCGTCGTGAAATGGGCAAACACGTGAGTCTCCAAAACAATACACCAAAGCCGAACGCAGCCTCTCACCACAGCACCCGCTGGTGCACGGGTGCAGACGGGTTCCTGGAACGCTCCCCCAGCGGGGGGAGCCTCTGCTACAAGGGGTCCACCCTCCAGAAGGTGAATCCGGTTTTTTGGGTCCCTCCTCTTGTATACAAATACTCATCACTATGTTGTACACCTGAAACAAATACAATGTAAGTCCATTACACCTCAATAAAGAAAACATTTCTAGGGAGTTCCCTGATGGTGTAGTGGCTTAAGGCTTCGGCGTTGGTGCTGTCAGCACTGCGGCCTGGGTTCGATTCCCAGTCAGGGAGCTACCCACATACCAAAAAGCAAAAACAACAAACAAACAAACAAACAACAAAAAAAACATTTCTAGTCCAAACCACAGTGGTACTCACTCAGGCACTTGGATTTTAGAGAACAGAATTTTCCCTGAAAGTTACTTTTTGGAAAAAACAAACTGTATTTGTCTTCCTTATGGAACACACATTTTTTAAAAAATAGGCTGAGATTTCCAGAGATAATCATCTAGTAACAACCAACTCAGAGGCAGCGATTTGTCTCCAGATGGTGACAGCTATGAGGAGCTTCTTTTAGGAGCCATGCCCAGCAGCTGGACGGGGACACAGGGACATGGGGACGCATGCACGCACGCAGCACGCAGTGGGGGTTCTGTGTGGGCGTGGTCTGGTGGGGTGTCTAAGTGCAGACCTGGTCTCTACTGTGGTTCTGGGCCGGGAGCAGCACCTGTGAGACACTGATGTCACGGCTGCACAAGGACGCTAGGAGAAGGGCACTGGGCATCAAGAGGATAAACTGAAAGTGACGTCACCACCAAACAGACGAAACAGGAACGAGCTGCCTTCGGTACTTACCGGGTACTGTGAGGCCCAGAACGGCCTTTTTCTTAAGGACCAGGGTGACTGATGCTTAAGCAACTCTGTTCCACACTCAGATTTGTCAACTGTCACAACCAACATGCAGTGTAAGTCGTCTCTGAAGTAAAATAAATGCTTTTAGAGTCTCAATTGCTAATGTGAGCCTGTGTGGCGTTCTGTTAATGCTAATTCAGGGTCACGAACGACAAGGACATGGTCTGGCACATCTGGGTTGCGAGTGACAGAAACAGCTTCATCTCAGGACCCCCATCACCCTCTCACCCTAACTCCACGGTTGCGCCACCTGGTTTCTGGTATCACAAGTTAAAGGAACCCCCCCCCCGGCCTCGCACCCTAACTGGAATGGCTTGACCACAGGCCTGAGTGCAACAGGAAATGGAGCAGGCACGTCACTACGAGGGTCTACAGTGCGCCCGCCGCGCTGTTTTAAAATGGAAAGGGAAGCACCCAGGTTTTCCCGTGTGAGGCTGAGGTGCACTGTAAAGCTGGTGCTCGGGTCAGGTAAGGTGCTCCCCAGACCTTACCTGGTGTGTCCGATGCGCTGCTTCTACAGGCACAAAGCTGGGACTTGTGGGGACAGGTGTGCGCAGGCCCTGGCAACCCGCCATCGGAGAAGCTCCCGGCTGCTCTGTGGCAGAGCCACGTGATTCAAGGTGTGCAAGCAAAGCAAAGCAAAGGCAGGCGCGGGTTTGGGTTTAAAACACTTCAGAGTGTGTTCTTTTTATTGAGTGGTCACACCGGGTGTGAGGGCCATACAGGTGGGGGCAGCGGCCTGAGCCTGCCCGGGCCGGTGGCCTCGCGTCACAGCGGTCGGTGCAGCCGCCGTGGGCCCAATAGCAGAGCCCGATGAGACTTGGAGAAGTGACTGACACCAGCTGTTCTGTTGGGAGGTGACGTTTTGGTCTATAAACCAGGAAGGACGGCTCAGATTTAAATAAATACACGTATTTGAGCAGTGGCCTCGATGGCTGTCTGTCAGTCTGCTCCGAGCGGGCTCTGTGCTGTGCAGCGACCCCCACACACCCTTCGCTGCGGGCAGAGGCATGTGGCCCCCCACCCCGTCTGTGAGGGGGACAGGCAGTGCATCCTGCTCCCCATGGGGAGGACGCCGCCCTTGACAGGAAGGACTGTGCAGGATTAGACATGGTCCACTTGCGCCCTAGTTGGCTTTGTCGTGGAAGATGTACAAGTTATTGGTGGCGGCCACCGCGATGACGCTGTCCGCCGGGTGCCAGGCGGCGTGCAGGACCTTCTTGTTGAAGTCCAGACTGTCCACGCTGACCTCGTCCCTCTTCCTCTTGCCACCTGTGCACACCTTCCGAGGTTTCAGGCTGGCTCGGGGCTTGCTGTTCTCTCTGGAAGCTTCCAGCGTGACATCCCTCCGTGTGTTCCTATCGAACATTCGGAAGAAGTTGTTGTAGGACCCGGTCATGATCGCACTGTTCAGACAGGAAGAGAGAGGAAGGCGTGAGGAGCAGGCAGTGGGCCCCGCCCCCAGCCTCGCCCCCCGGCCTCGTCCCAGCGCCCCTGCTTCCAGAACAGGTCCTCTCAGCAGTGGTCAGGACAGAAACACCACGAGAGCTTGTTACTGAGCTTCTTATGTAACCTGCCAGCGAAAAGCAATGTTATGGGGTAAAAAAGGAATAAAGTAATGGGTTCATTCTTATCTACACTGCAGTTTGGAAAAAAGGAGTAACAACCCCCCAACCGTCTGCCCATTCATTTGTCCAGGTCATGAATAGCATCTAGCTTACTTTCACGCCTCAACTTCTGTGCTGTGTGTGTCGCGACCCAGAGCTGACCTCCACATTCTCATGTTCAGCGGACGGTGGTGAGAGCTACCTGCGTCTCCTCTCCCAGGTGAGCACAGGAATGGGTTTCAATCCACTGACTCCCCAGTTTCTCTACAGGAAGCAAGAGGCAGGCAGGGGGGGAGCGTCATCGGGCAATGGTGGGGGATGGAGAACCTCACTTCATAGTAAGTTCCAGATGCTGCAAGCGTCCATACTTTTATTTCTTCAGGAGTACCTCCAGTGGCCTTCAGTGTCCACAGTCAGAAAATTCCAGACTCAGACATCCTCGCGGTCTCTATGATGCTGGCAGACACCTGTGGTCTCTTCCCACAAAATGAGAGAACGGCTGCACGACTGCACGTGATGCTGGGACCCAGGGGACTGGAACGCGCCCCGTCCTCAATGCGCTGCACTCACACATGCCTCTTGGAGTCCTGGCAGCCGGGACCACGTCTTTGCCGCCTGGCCCCCAGACCTCGTATGCCGCCTGGCCCAGACTTCGTACGCTGACGCCCCCAGACTTTGCCGCCTGGCCCCCAGACTTCGTACGCCGATGCCCACAACCTTCTGCTCGTCAGTGATGGAGAAGCACGGGGCTTCCACTGACGCCGTTCGAGGCTGATCCTGGCGGTGAGCAAACACTTCAGTGTATGATGAACCTCGTGTAAAACGTCACACTGGACAGAGAGAAACTCGGAGAAGTCACGCCCCGCCTGCCAGCCAGCCTTGTTTCGACTGCATTGTAGGAACATGGCACACGCAGGTGTCCGTGCTCGCCATGCCAGAGCACAGGAAGCGGTGCGCTCAGCAGTCGGGTCCCAGGCAGAGGGTCAGGGACAGGGACTGTGATCCACTTCACCCAATCCCTCAACAGAACCTTCCGGTTCAAAGGCAGGGGAGTGTTCACAAGAATGAACGAACAAGCATCCGGAAAGCTTCCGAAGTTCCTGGGGACAGGTGACTTAAATGCATTCTGCGATGTTTCAGATACAGCAAAAGGCGTAAGACTACACAGCCTATCGTGTACCCACAAGCCCCTGCTAAGTTCCATCCCACCACATACCCTTCTAGAAAGATGACCTCCCACTCAGAGCAGGTGTGTGCACCATTCCCTGTGCATGTGCATCCTGAATGGTTACAGGTTCTTCAGCACAGAACTGTCTGCCCATTGTGACTGTCACAGGAGCCATCAGACCACATGTACTCATCCGGTGTGCTCTCTGCTCATCGCCTCTGAGACCATCTATGTCACATGTGTAGTCCACTCCATGTGGAGCCTTTCAGCTGTTGCATTCCTCATTTCTCGAGGTTCTGTTCTTTTCCAGATCCCCTGGGCTTTCTTAGCCACTCAGGTTCTGGGTCTCTCGTCTGTCGGCACCCCGCAGTCTTCCTTCACCTCTGCAACATGTTTCTGGTCTTAACCCGCAGACGTGGGGACCAGCTGTTGCCTCTGCTGACTCGGAGGTGGCTTTCCAGCACGTGCTTAGAAGTCCTCATCTGCGAGTTCACGTGGAACTGTGACTTGAGGCACCCGGAGCCCAGGTTGTTCTGCGGAGGCTCTGACATGGGTGCCGGGGGCCCCTGCAGTAGTGTTCTCGGTGAGTTTTCTGCGAACGTGGCTTGACCGCGCTCCACTTGGTCTCTTTGCAGGCTGTGTCTGCAGTGGCTGAAGCGCAGCTTGTGTCCCACCTTCCAAAGCTCAGTATGCACTGGTGTGATGTGGCCCTGCAGCGTCTCCTCGTGTTACACCGGTGGGAACCTGAGCCCAACACCAAGCTCGTGTCGCTTTGCTGGCGGTGAGGAGCACGTCCTTTGTCTCTGAGCCAGCGGTCCCGGGCACTCGGCCGACGTGAAGAAGCGGCATGTCAGTCCGCATGTCGGGTATCAGCCCAGACCCAAAGTGGGTCTGCTCCTCTGACGCCCAGAGCACTGCCGGCGTGGGGGGCCCTGCAACCCTCTGTGCAGGGCTTTGGTGTCATGCTCAGTGTCTCCAGTGTTTCCAGAGTGTCGCTCAGCCCCACACTGCCAGCAGGCAGGAGCGCTCTGCTCACATACGGGCTAGCACTACGTCACAGAAAACGCCACCACAGGCCATCAAGAGACTGCTCCCATTAACTCAAACACAATTTTTTTGCATGACGTTACAGGTAAAACCCCAGCGACACGAGTATTATCCTCTTTAAAGAATGTGCACAAAATCAAGTACTGTCGCCTCAGAACTGTGACATTAGGGTGGAGTCAGATTTCGCGCTGGCCATCTCCCCACTCTGCCCAAGAATCGTCCATCCCAGACTCACTGGCGAGGGCCTCCCTGCCTCCTTCCTTGTCTTTGCTCATCTTGGAAATAACAAATCAGACATTCATCATTCACGGAGCATTTTAACATCAACTAGTCTAAAACCTGGGCTGTGCTTACTACCCAGCTACAGATGGGATTCTCAGCAAGGCAGGAATCTGCTCAGACACTGCTTCCCCCGCGCTGAGACTGTCATCAAGCCAGGGACGAGCGGCTCGGACAGCCACATCTGTCAGCCACCCGCTCGGAGGGGTGCCCCGGCTGTGCCGCAGGCCTCACCTGTCCGAGCCACTCCAGCAGCACTCGAACTTGTCAAAGATGCAGTCGTTCTCGTAGAGGGAGCACAGCTTGCTGCGCAGGTACTCGTGCACCTTCACGAGATCACAGGGAGGTTAGCAGGCGGCTCCGGGCAGGGGTGGCGCCGCCCCCAGCCGCTGCCTCACCTGATGGGTCTCCACAGGCCGGCTCTCCATGTTGAGGTCCCACACCTTCACTGACAGGTAGTCTCGGGTCATCATGTAGCGGCCACTGTGACTGAACTTCACGTCCGAAATGGAAGAAATGATTTCTGAGAAGAAAGACCTACTGCTGGGATCTTCAGGTTCTTCAAAAACTGAAAAACACAACGTTTTGCGCTTGTTTACAGAAGCTCCTGGGAGCCCCGGCAGGACCAGGCCTCCCCTATGGCTCCACGGGGACCCGCTCAAGCCCTTGCTGACTGCGGGCATTTGATGGCCTTGGACCCCTGTGCTGAAGACCATCAGAAAGGACGTTCCTGGGCTGGTGAGTGACCAGGGACAGTGGCATCAGGAGACAGGCCCTCCCCTCTGCCTGGAAAAGCTTCCAGGACATGCTGACCTGTGTCCCACCTAAGGACCCCGTGTAGACCAGAGGCCACGACTGCACAGATGTCTGCATGTCCTCGTAGCACCAGGCCGGCCCCGTGCCGTGGCCACCAGAGGAAGACAGCCACCAGCACAAGCACGCAGGCACGGCGCCGTGGGGCTGCTGAGAGGCCCACACGTCTGCCCGAGCGCCCCCCACTCCACTCGGGGACACTGCGGCCCCACCTGCCCTGGGTGCTGCTCACTACTTGGTGGTCCCTTTGGAATGATCCCAACGCTGGTCAGCTGACCGCCCTCCCGTCTTTGCACTTCGCTTCCTCAGCAGCGACTCGGGGGCCCTGAGCCTCAGTCAGCCCGAGGCCGTGCCCTCGGCAGGCCCCCAGCGCATGGCTGCGCCTTCGGCTCCGAAAACGCCATGCTGCGGGAGTAGGGACCCATGTGCCTGTTGGCTCTGCCCCTGAAGTTTATTTTAAGCAAGCTGGGGGCAAAGCAAGCTTCTATTCAAATAAATGACTTCGCTTACAAACTGTTTAAGAGCGTTATCTCGAAAACACAGACTCTTCCCCGCAGGAACTCTGTGAGGAGTACGGACTTCCTAGAGAGAGTGTGTGGCAGAAAGGTCAGTGCCTGGCGCGGTGTGGGAGAGACTCCGGCAGGCCGACACGACCGTTTTACCCAGGAGCGCCACTTCGGTCCACGTGTGACACACCCAAAGTGCGCACACTGGCTTTCTATAAAGTGGGGCCTATTCTTTATGGCTAAAACTAGGACAAAATCAAAATTTTCCTCCCCTGGGAGCCCCTCCCAGCTCAGTGGACGAAGTGCTAGTCGTTCCCCGAGGGACTGGCTGCCGTCCAGCACAGTTCTCCGGGGCAGAGCCGTCACGACAGCCGAGAATGGCCGCAATCCCAACGCAGAGGCCCCAGCCCAGAGCCCGGTGATGATGTGCCAAGACTCTGGGCAGGAAAGGAGGTGGGCGGCCCCACCACGGAGCCTGCCGGAAGCACGACCCCGCGTGCCAGCCCACGGAACGAGGCAGGGCCCGGCGTGTGCTCGGCATGGGGAGAAGAGCCCTGTCAGCCCTGGCAGACGCCGCAGCATCTGAAGACAGGACGTGAGCGAGCCCGGCAGACTCGCCGGGCACTTACACTTGGAGTGTCTATCGCACAGGGCAGAGGAGCGCATGTCACACAGTCTGATGGTCCCTTTGCTGCTGCTGTAGACAAACACATTGCACTGGTGCGGGTGGAACTCGGCTGCGGTGATCACCTCTGTCAGCTCCTCCATGTTCGCAGGTTTGATGTCCACGATGTCTGCAAGGCCGCGGTTAAGGCAGCGTGCTGTGGCCTGTGGCCCACATTCAGGAAACACGGGCGGGAGGCGAGCCCACTTGAGCAGCGAGGTGTCGGGGTGGAGCCCCAAATAAGGCAAATGCACACCCCGTGTGCCAGAACCCCCCCGTGCCAGGAGCTCTGCCCATGCCCAAGGGAGCCGGCCACGGCATACGCATGCAGCGCTGCTTCCCTCTTGTTGCTCCTGCTAGAGCTCTCCGGAGACCTCCGAAGAGCCTATAGACTTAGGGATACAAGTAAGAAAAGCAGCAAGCACCCACCTGCACAAAACCCCATGCTATGACCCATAAGCAATCACATGAGTATCGCCAAATTCCAAGGTTCTGCTTTCCCAAACATCCAACATAAAGAGCTTGTTCTGTGTAGTTACAACAGTGTCACAGAGTAGCTGCTAAACTCAGAACTCACTCAGCTGAGAACATGATGAGCAGTAGGAGCTGCTTTGGGCCAGGGGAGAGCAGGGACCACACGTGTCCTGCCACTGCAACAACTAAGAAAGCTGACAGACTAGGTGACAGAACAGCTCACAGCACTAGACATCAAGACGGCATGGCAGTGACCCTGGAGGGACTGGAGCCCACCGCTGCCTAGCATGCCGCCATGCAGGCTGGAGACCCTGGCCAGGCTTGGTGACTAGGTATCTCACAATGTGAGAGCCAGAGGAGAGCCCCCCACATGCTGAGGGCAGGGTTGCTCAGCACAAGCCCATGAGGATGGGCCCGGGCTGGAGGAGGGCTGCCACTATAGATGAGGACAGTCCAGCTCACAGGAGAGCTGGCTAGGCAGCATAGCTGACAAGTCAACCAGGAACAAGAAGCCCTGGGCACAGTGAGGGGGCAGCGTGGCCGGGCCGCTCTCCTGTGAGTGCATCAGAGGCATTGTCACAGTGCTTGTGAGAGACACAGGTAAGTACGTGAACGTGTGTGTGTCCTAGCGTCTCCGTCATGGAAAAGGGCATTTGAAGCAATGACTATGGGACAGTTTTTAAAAAGCAATGAAAGATAGGACTGTGAGTATTAGAGTTCTCATCAATCATTAAGAAAAATATGAGCTCCCTCAGGAGAAAAACATGACAAAGAACGTAAAAAAATTCACAAAAATGGACATTAACTTAACAGAGATCTATAGCTCCCAAGACTGGGAGGTGAAATACAGGGACACATGTACAGTGAATTCTGCGAGTATAAATCTGTATTCCCACTGACACAGGCCGAGGGCATCACATTACAGAGGAAACGGGGCTAATGGCTGGAGGATCACCGCCACATCCTAGGCACCATGCCAGGAGATCTGCACTGACTCTCTCAGCTTGTGCAGTAACCCCAGAGGTACATTCTGTGATGGAGGAGGACACAGGCTTATGGGACCGAGTGAACTGATGCCAACGTCCCTGAGTTGAACTTGGGCCTCGTGACCCTGCTGGGGACCTCACCACGGAAAAGCCTGGTAGGGTGGGTATGCCAAGCTGCTCATGGCGTCAGTGTCTCTGGAGGGCCGGACCAAGGGGGAGACCCTTCCTTTCGCTGTCTCATTTTGGTTTCACTCAGAAGGATGAATGGTTAAAAACGTAAGGCTTTAAAGGAGAACACAGAGAAAGCAGGGGTCGTGGTCATGAACCTCACGATCTGGGAAGTTTCGCGAAGCTCAGGAAGAGACACAGACAGGCTGCCAGTTCACCAGGGCGGTGGCCCCGGGGCCCCTCAGCCTGGGTGGGACACCCTGAGCCGGCTCCCTCCAGCCGCCAGCTGGACACGACTTCCCACGCGTGCACAAAGCCGACAGTCACCTGAAGCCACTTGCTGTGTATGTCTCTCAGCGTGCTTATTTTCTGAAGAAATAAGTAACTTTTAAAATGTGTGATTGGCCAATCACACTTAGGTTTTCATCTTAAAAACAAGAGCAGCATGTATCACTTACGGAGATGAACGTCTGTCTATTCCTTGAACAGCCCAGCTTCTAAAACAGAATTCTTACATCATCAGTCACTTGGGTTGGATAATTAAACATCACGCTAACCAAAGCCAAAGCCAGTATTTTCTATTAGCAAATTTAGCAAAAACAACCCAATAACATGGAATGTTTTGAACTTGCAAACCCATTATTACTTAAGAAGGCCTGTGACTGAACCAGAGAGGAAGGGACTCGAGGTCAATCCCATCAGAGGAAACTTTCCCAAAGGTAGAAAGAAGTTGTATTTTCAGGGACAGACATTTTAAATCAACAGCAGGCTACTCTGTAACAAGCTGTACTGGGAGGACTGGGAGCGTGGGGATTACTGGGGGCTGGGGGGGGGGCACATAGTGGTGAGCGCTCCCAATCTGAAGAACAAGCCTGTGAAAAGTGCTGAGACCCCCGATGAAGGATACTAAAGCTTCTATCTGTGATTTCTAGATGCCACAGATTAATTCTCAGGTCATCTGCAGAAAGATACGTTTCATGATCGCTGTTTACTGAAATGGAATTTATATGGTATGTGTGAGCATTTGCAAAAATCCTTCGTGGACTTGCTTCTACCATAAGGTCCATGGGCTTCAATACTGGGACCTAAAAATGAAAGGAGACAGGAATCAAGACAAGATCCCAGCAGCATAAAATCAGAACACTTACAGTCGATCCCCAAAAGGAACAAATCTGTCTTCACACCGTCACAGTTAAGTGACAGTTTTGTACAGGTAATACCCCATGTCACCAACAGCGCTATGACAACAGGCTACCAAACGGGGCACTGTCTGTCCCAAGTAGCTGCTCCTTGCTGTCGGGACCAAGGCTGACAGTCTCTTGTTGAAGAGATCACCCTGCACAGGAACATCTGCCCCCAGGGCTTGGCCGCCTGCTCCTGTGGCTTCGCTCTCCTGCCTGTCTCTGTGGCCCCGAGTCTCCTGACTGCAGTCCCCACAAGCAGCTCAGTGGGACCCCCCCCCCCCCCCCCCCCCCCCCCCCCCCCCCCCCCCCCCCCCCCCCCCCCCGCTTTCTCACTCCTGGCAGTGAATTGGGCACTGGAGCCTCTTTCCCTCCATCGGCGGTCTGCTTATCAGCACACACACCCTGAGCCCTGGGAGGGTACGCAGGAGGGACCCTGGGGGCTGAGGACATGCCATTTCCCCACCTGGCTCTGGCTACACTTACGTGTTCGTGGGGCCACATGTTTGGCAGAGGTGTTCTTTTTGGTGTGCATACGAGCTCGGACAGTTAATTTCACGAACTCATCCTAGAAAAAGTGCTGCATGCCTCACTGCTGAATGTCACGACAGTCACCTTCAAAGGACTCCCCTTGGGAAGCTCTGCACTGACACCAGCACCTGGTCTACCCTTGCGAAGGTCATGACACCTTACTAAGTTGTTTGTACAGGGCTGCCAATGTTAAGTGTATGGTGGCAAGTTTGTGAACTTAATTGTCAGATTTTGGGTCTGATGATGGCCGTTCCAGAGAGTTCCAAAACTGCTTTGAAGGGTGGATTAGGCACTGGTGTGAGTGCACAGCTTCCCAAGGGGAGGACTTTGAAGGTGACTGTCGTGATATTCAGCAGTGAGGCGTGCAGCACTTTTTCTAGGATGAGTTTGTGAAATTAACTGTCCGACCTCGTGTTATACTTCAATAAAAAAACACACAGGGACAGGAACCCCATCTCTGCGGTAACCGCTGTGGTCGGGGAGGCCTTCCGGGGGGGCGGGGGGGACAGCTACACGGAAATGGGGGAGGAGTTCGCCAGGCAAAGGACGCAATTGTGGGTGAGGGTCCACATGAGACAAAAAGAAAAGAGGCCCAGCATCACTGACATTTGGCAGGGAAGAAAGCAGCTTTAAAATCAAAACGAGAAAGTCAGCCATCTTCCTATTTCTGTAATTAGAAACTGAAGGCAGAGCCTGGAAAGCCGAGGAGGAAGCCTTTCAGTTCGGTCAGCCACCCAAGTCCCAGAGCAAACGTGTGTGGACACGCCTCCCTCATGTTAAACCAGTTCCGTGCAGACCAGACCTGCATTCTCCAGCGAGGGAGGCATCAGCTCTCCAAGGGCTGGGACAGGCCTGTCACCCCGTCCCACAAGCCTAATTCATCACAGCACACGACCACTGGAGCACGTACAACAGGAGGGCTCCTTCCTCTAACTGAACACGCTCTCAGCCGCCAAAAGAATACGAGAAAAAACACCACTTAAAAAGGAGCGGCGTTCCTCATTCTTCCCAGTCAAGTTCAGGCAGCTTTGGAGTTCATTCTGTCCTCGGACAGAGGTGACTGTGAGCTGAAGTCCAGGCCCGGACTCATGGGTAAGTTGGGGGGAGTCACCAGCCAAGCACCCCATGCCCCACACTGTGATCAATGAGAGCAGTTCATGCCGAAACCACACTGCTCACGTGCTCCACTCAGCCACCAGCTACCAGCTCTACCCAGGCCAGGGGTATGCGGCCTCGTGGCGTCCCTGGGCCACACTGGAAGGAGAGCTGTCTTGGGCCGCACATAACACACTCACCCTAACGACAGCTAACGTGGTAAATAAGGTCCGTGCGTAATTTTCGTCATGTTTTAAGACAGTTTATGCGTTTGGGTGGGGTCGCACTCAAAGCTGTCCTGGGCCGTGTGTGGCCTGCGGGCTGCAGCTGGAGAAGCTTGATTTAAGCCGAAGAGATAGAAGCAGCCTTGAATACAACCAAGATTGGGCCTAATAAACCTGCGGATTTCCCAGGCAGGCATGTAAGCGTGGCAAGCAGGCTTGGCCAGGAAGGGCTTGGGTCCTGAGCAGGTGGTGTGCTGGCGTGGGGGGCAGACAGGCTGGGGTGGGGTTCCGTCCCCCCACAGGGCCCCAATCCTTCACTGCCCCACTCCACCTGACAGTTAAAACGAGTGGTTTACGGTTGTTGACTGTGAAACTCGTGTTCCTGTCGCTAACAGTGACTTATCTGAAAATCATCATGAATTCGTGGATGCAAAAGCAGCAGCACAAGGTATGAGAAGTCATTTGATTGAAACATCTCAGTTCAAAGATGAAGCAAAAGAAATTAAAAAAATAAACAAAACAAAGCGAAAACCCCCAAAACATCTTGTTTCAAATTAGGGTTCCCTAACTCGATGTGAGCACATTACACAGCTTTCTCAGTCTCACTGCCTGGAAAGAGGGTGACAATATCGACTCACGGGGCCTTTGTGCCGATGTCCCACCTGGCACGTCTCCTCGGGAACGTTCCCCAGTCACACCGTCTTCCTGACACCTGGTGGCTCTGCCTCACTGCTGGCTGTGAACCCTCCTGTGCACCTGCTGCCCCAGCACCCTGTGCGCCCCCAGCACAGGAGAGCCCCAAGCGTGGTGGTACAGCAGACACACCGTGTGTGACCAGTGTCCCCATTGTCCTTCTCTATCGTGCCTCAGCGGCCAGAGTGAATGTGCTCACTGATGGGCTCGTCACCTGATGGACAGAACTTGGACACGTTTTCTACACACAGGGCAGCACCATATTGGGCCCGCTGGACCAAGGTGGGTGCTGTTCTCCCTGCCACTGTCCTGTCCACAGCAGTGCCTCTGTGTCGCCCCGGCCACACCTGGCCATGACGCTCCTTGGCCACATTCCATTGAATCTGAGGCACCCTGGATGGCGTGCACCACCGGGCCAATCCCATGACACTGAGATTTTAAGTACTACTAAACTTCACAGATGTTATAAACATGTGCACAAATCTAGATATCAGGACTGGTGAAATACGGTCATTTCATACCCTACCCAGGGGCACCAAAAGGAGGTGAAGGATCAATTAAAGAACAGAGACAATGCTCGTGGACCCACAAGCAAGGATTCTGTGATGTCTGGGTCTGCCCAGCTTGCGGGAAATTCACTTACAACTGTGGTCCTCGTGGCCTGGGGCTCAGCGTCAGTTTGCAACCTGTGCTGTGTCACTTGGGGCAGTGTGCTGAATGCCACTTGGTCCCCAGCCCTGCCTTGCACATTTGACACACTGAGAGATTTCTGCGGTGGGATGAAATCTGACCCTTCTCTTCAACATGACCATGCCTTCTGAAGACAATGTGTGACTTTTCCTCCTGGAAATGAGGAGCCCTGGTTTTAGCACATGTACGTGAAACAATACTGTCATTACCAGCAACTCCCGTGCGTCCTGAGGGTAGGCAACAGCTGACTGAGGCACTGTGTGGGATCTACTAATGAAAGGAGACACAGTTTACAGGGCACAGAACGCATACCCGCAATGCTGTGATTCTAAATGGGTCTCGGAGTCGTCCGTCTTCGTCTTTCAAGTTGTAACCTTCTGCTCTTTTATCCCGTTCACTTATTTTCCATAATTTAATAGTTTTATCTGAAAATAAAAACCTCATGCTCCATATTAAAAGAAAAACCGTACCATGCCCCATTATTACTTGGACACTGTATTAGAAAACCCTGGGTCTGTGTACAGTAGTATCCCCAGCTGCAGCTAAACGGGGTTCCTATGATGAGTGAAGATGCGGAAGTGCAGGCAGGGTTGAGCACTGGGGTGTTGGGCGACAGAGAGAGTGTTTGCATTCCTTGAGTTTCATACTATCACTTGCTACCTAGCTAGTAATTACCCTCCCACAGAAATACCTCTAGAATAAGTTTAAAAAGAACCTGCACACAGAAAATTAGAAATAAAATCCTAAATCACATAGCCATTAAAAAACAAAAACTCTTACCATTTGTAGAGAGTAGAAAATGAGCAGCATTCTGTTGCGGTAACCACCTGATTTTATTAATTTTTTCCTCAATTTCTAGACTTTTCAAATAGTCAAACTCTGGTTCATGACTCTGAAAGGTACTGTAAACATTGTATTCTCCCCTAGAATGAGGGCGGCTTTTGTTCTGCAAGGAAACACGAAGCTGTGTTAGCGCACAGAGCACAGTGCAGAGACAAGTCCAACACTACAACCCGAATGTCAGCCAACCACACATATTTTTAAAAGTTAAAAAAAATCCTGGGTCAAACAGATGGCAGACAGGTGACCCTCAGAATTAACCTCCTTGGACAAAACACATAAGAAAGACGATTTCCCAGCCCTGCCATGACAGCCCTAGGTGTCTGCTCTGAGCAGGGCCTGTCCTGCACACGCACACCAGGCAGGTCCCAGGACACAGCCAGGCTCCTCGGAGCACATCCTGGCACTGGCTGCTTTGCGCTCACCAGGCTGGGGGAGTACTTGTGAGAGCAGGGCCACAAGGTGAGCACAGCGGCCTTATGTGTATGCACTGCACCACCACCTGTGACAGCCAGCACAGTGCTCAGGTCGACCAGGGACAGGGACTGCTAGATGGCAGGGTCACGCAATGACCACCACACAGTGGTTACGACAAAGGAGTCCACGGGCAAGTCCCGTCAGTGCGCTGAAACAGATGTCCAGCATTTCGCAGATAATTTCTGAGGATTCTGTGTGGTTACCGTGAGGTAAGTGAATCGAAATGAAACGAGACTGAGAAAATAATGGTGTTCCCTCCCTGGGGAAGGATATGAAGGGCTGAACGATTTCACTGGGTTTGTGGATGGTAAACTACTGACCTCTTGTTCCCGTTGAAAAATAACCACTCTGCCACCCTTGTCTCCTGTTGCAAGAAGATCTCCAGAGTAATTAAATTCAACAGTTGAGATTATGTCAGCTGTCAATAAACAACAGAAGCAATTCAACAGATTACGATTTTGAGGAGAGTCCTAATGAATGCCGAAAATTAATAAAAAGAATAAAATGAGAGCTAACACACATAAACTTTTCTCCCTGGATAAAGCCAAACCTCCCAGTGACACTTGTAATTATGACCCCAAGCAGCCACCTCTGAGAGTTCTGGAGCCCAGAGCCCACAAGTATGTACAGATTTATGGATTTTCCTCAAGGAGTCCAAAGCCTGGTCCCGGGCACACCAGGACTTTCTAGCTTGGGTTGTCCTAATTTAAATTAATAGGGTAGACATTTAGAAAATTCATATTGAAAAGAAAAAAAACTTGAGAAGAAATTGGGTCCTAGGGGACTGGTGCCTAATTTTATAATGCATGCCTAATGTTAAATTTTAAATGAATCTGACTCGTACATAATATTAACAAATGTTTTAACATCCCATGCAGTAACTTCTGTTGGCTTCTGTACAAAATAACATTATAGACAATACAAGTTCTACTCCATTGTCTTGATAAAGTTACTGCCACCAACAATGACATCATTACCTAGTGAGACACTTGCTCAGATATCTGACACTGCTGACACCATCAATGCAGAAATCTCAGACATCAATCAGCTTACTAGGGGAAAAGGCTGGGGAGGGGGTGGGAGAGGAGGGGGGGAAGCTAAATATAAGGTGATGGA
>PVJL010011908.1:0-40118 GCA_004026885.1 Lyroderma lyra | reverse complement strand
CGCCTCTGAGCCAATGGGGACCCACAGAGCCGGCGGTGCTGGCCAATCCTGAGGCCCGAGGGCGGAGCCGCGTCACGTGGCGAGTGAGGGGCGCGGCGCCGGCGGCCGCCCGGCACGCGGCGGGCCTCGGGACTCCGCCGCCCGGCCCTCTGGGCGAGCGGCTGCGCCAGGGGCCACGGGCGGCGGTGGCGGCGGCGGCGGGTAAGTGCTCGGGTCGGGCAGGGAGGCTTCGGAGCCTGCCGGCCGCGTGGCTGCGTGGCTGCAGGTGTCCCCGAGCCTGCTCTCCGCTCTGGGACTAGCGGCGGGGCAGCGCCGGACCGCGAATCTGGGGTCCCCGGAACTTTGTGCTTAAAGTTACCCCCTTCCCCGAGTCCCATTTCTGGGAGCTGACTTTTCAGAGCTGCCGGTGGGCAAATCGGGTCTGGCTTTGTGACCACCGGAACTGAGGGTCCTCCCCAGGGCTGCCCAGGCGGCGAATCACAGCCTGGTTTCCAGCATTAACTTGTCCGTGGCACTTGGCATTTGTCACCTTTGTCACCCCCTCCCCTCCCCAGACTGCACCGCCCGAGAGTGAAGACTTCCAAGATTGGAAGTACTGGACACAAGTGCCTTCTCAGGAGCAGAGATCAGTAATCGTCGGTGTGTGATGACTGATCATTTTCTCCAGCGCAATGGCATGGACCAAAATGAAAAATAATTTTCTGTCGCCGATTGCAAAGTAAGACAGGAGCTGGCAGCAGATTAAGGACTGTGGAGCCAGAAAGATGGACCCCTGTGAAGATCTACAAATGCCCAGTGGCAAATCTCATGCTTCCAGGGGGAATGAACGTGAAGGACCACAGGCCAGAGGCACTGAGGCCCCGAAAGAATCTGATGAGAGGTGGAGCCAGAAATACCCTCTGCAGAGCCAGTACCTGGAGAGCAGCAACAGGTGATACCTACAACCCGATTAGGTTGTTGTTCTTTGCTGGAGTAGTAAAAGGGAAAGGAGGGTTTAAATCTTTTTATTTTGTTTGTAAGCCTAGGAGGAAGTTTAAGGGGACACTCGGGGAATTTCACATCACAAAAGGTAGCTAGCTAATAAGTGGTTAAGGAATTTAGCTGAGTTGGGGCTGAAGTGGGAATAAGAGTCGAACATGTTTGACACCTACTGATTCTTTTGACTGGGCTTCCCCCACCTGTAAAAAAGGATAAACCTGTGAAGGAAGTGAGTTGATCTGTGTTACTTAAGCACTTAGTAAGTTGCTTGGCACAGAATGCGCTGTTGAATAAAACTTGGCTCTTACCGTTGAAAGTGTGAAGTTACTTTTTATCTTACAGTAAACAGCAAGATCGAAACAGAGTTTCAGAAGAACTTATAATGGTCGTTCAGGAAATGAAAAAATACTTCCCATCAGAGAGGCACAGTAAACCCAGCACTCTAGATGCCCTCAACTACGCCCTTCGCTGTGTGCACAGTGTCCAAGGTGGGTGAGCTGGGTCAAGCGCAGCGCTGCTCAGAACCGTCCGCCAGGCCACAGAAATGTTTTGAGATTTTTATGGTGCTTTCTGTAAGAGGAGCAGATCTGTACCGATGCCACCAGTGTCTTTGGGTTTCGAATGAGGAACACCAGAACCTTATTGATGTGATAGTTTACTAACTGCAGTAGTTTGCTAATGAGCTGCAGCAGAGTGGAGTTTAGCCTAAGACACTTTTTAAAAGAGCATTGTCTTGTGTGACTATTAGGGAAGAAGGACATTTGACTGAATGAGATTTACCTATCCCTGTCACATACATACTGTTTAAATGCAGTCATGATACATCAAGAATTTACCGAATTAAAAAAGAACAGCTGTAAATGCTTTTCCCTTTTTATCTCTGACTTTTCTCCTCAGGGATTTCCTAAGGTGCTTGTTTCTCTAGCACCGACCTCTGTGCCTCACGTGTGACACACAGTGCCTGAATACTGGAGTCACGTTTCTGCCATAATGGTGTCGTCTATGTGTGGATTTGGAATTCTTGGTTTCAGTACTTTGTTTTAGTGCCTTAGATGTATCTTGTTCCTTGGGATCTAGAACAGGCAGGATTCATAAAATTCAAAACCATAGGTTTGCACAACTGCTCGTGTTTTAGTGGAAAGAAGAAAGTGGTCTGGTTTCTAGGAAAACACAAGCGGTGTGCTCACCTTAAAAAGAGAGGGCAGCCTCACTAGTGATAAAAATGACTTCCTAAAGATGCTGTTTTCACTGGACTATCTATTTATTTTCCTGTGTTTCTTAGCAAACAGTGAGTTTTTCCAGATTCTCAGTCCAAATGGAGCATCTCAAGCAGACGTGACCACGTACAGTCTAGAGGAGCTGGCCACTATGGCTTCAGAGCACACTTCCAAAAACACAGTAAGTGCTCACGAACTTTGCCGTCTCGGCCGGGGTGGTGGTTCCTCACGACCTGTCTAGGTGTAGGTGTTTAAGATAATGACTCAGCTTCAGTAACCACCGGTGGAGGTGAGCAGCAAACACTGCTAAAGAGGCTCAGTGTCATCTCTCCTGCCCTGGCCAGAGAAAAAGGGCTGAGAACAGGGAGCGGCGCCTCCCCGGCGGTTCGCCTGGCTTCGGCCGCGAGGTGCCTCTGTCTCCTTAGCATCCCCGAGTTCTCGCAAACTGAGCGGAAAGATCACACTGCAGAGTAATTTCCTGCATCTTACTCTAATCTCCGGATTGTTAATTTCTATTTATATCATTCTTAGTTCCCATACCTACTACTTCAAGTTGTAACAACTGGATTTTATAGAACCAGGTGAGTTGAGATGCTGTCATTTTTTTATAAGATTTTGGAAGAGACATTTATCTTTTTTGAATCTCTTCTTGTTGACAGAATAATTAAGCCTCATGTTTTGTTGATACAATGGAGATTACTTAATTTATGTTTAGACTTCAACATAATTATAACTTAAAGACTTGTTAATATTGGAACATGAACTATCCCTAATATTACGATAGTGCTGATAGTACTAAGTGTGTTCATAGTACTGTCATCGGTGCTATGAAGATTTAAGGGGAAAGAAGTTTAAGAAAACATTTCCCCTTGAGGATCTTCATAATAAAGCTAAAAAAAAAAAATAAAAAAATAAAAGATGTAAGCTAATGCTAAACAGAAAGTGGTTGATTATGACAAAGTTGTGTTTATGTCTAATGGAATGAACAAATTAGAGACATAATTTTTATGTAACAAGGTTTTGTTAAACACATCTTAAAGGTGAATCTTCACCTTGGTCTTGAAGCCTAGAATGTGTATTGGTGAAGACAGTCCCTCTAGCTCTAAGGCACAGTTTGCAAAGGAGGTAGAGTCAGAATGTGTGTGTGTGTGTGTGTGTGTGTGTGTGTACACGTACACACTGTATGTGTGTTTCATCAGCTCGCATACTTTTTGGCATAGAACTCAAACCTCCAGGTTTTTCGGTGATGTGTGTTGGAGAGTTTTGTAGTCTCTGCAGTGTGTGTGTTTGTGTTTTAAGCAGCTGAGCATGTAGAAGTCTAGAAGAAATTTGCTTTTCAGGGAACATTGCTAGTAAGTATCTCAATATTTGCATTTATTTTAAATGTTTTTCATAGGATACCTTTGTGGCAGTTTTTTCCTTTCTGTCTGGAAGGTTAGTGCACATTTCTGAACAGGCTACTTTGATTCTGAATTGTAAGAAAGAGTTCTTGGAGTCCTCTCATTTTGTTGAGCTGCTTGCCCCTGAAGACGTGAGGGTGTTCTACACACACACTGCCCATGCGCAGCTTCCCTTCTGGAACAACTGGACCCAAAGAGGTAACAGGACCAATGCTCAGATGTTTACCTTGTTTCATGAAGATCAGTTTCATTCTTGGCAGAAAAAGCTCAGAAATTAATGCATTATTTAGAATATGCAAACTATAGGTTTTTCTTATTTCTTTATTGTAAGAAGCAGAATGTGATGAAAGTAGCATTTTAAATGCTTCTATAATATGAAGATCCAGTAAGTTTGCTTTGGTTTAGTCAAGTTAATTTATATGTTGCAAACGTGGTTTAATTACGAGCATACTGCATAGCAGGTTAATGGCTATAAAGGCTCTGTTTCCTTTAAGTTAAAAAAGTAAATGTTTTTCCTCTTATATTGACCTTTTTCTTTCTTTACTGTGCTTTGGAGATACCTTCTGATGGTTAGCTTTCTTTTCCAGTTTTTCTTGTCACTCTATAAGTTCATGAACCCAATGACTTTTTCTTCTGAAATGCATCTTTTCCAGAGCTGGGGATGGATACCTGCTCAGGTGTGCTTTGTCACATTCAGTCCTATGTGATCTTCAAATAATTCATCCTTCCTCTTTTAAGTTCCCCTTTAGTACTTACTTGGTGTTCTTGTGAAGTGTCTTCCTAAAGAGTTCAGTGTCAGTCATCCTACATGTCAATTCCAAGCACTTTTCCCTAATTAAAAAAAAAAAAAAGTTAATTTTTTTATTGGAAAGAAATACATTAACAGAATTGACCGTCGCCACCATTTTTCAGGGTACGGCACAGCAGTGCTGAGCTGCTGTGACACAGACTGCAGCTTTTCACCTTGACACCGAAAGCGCTGGACGCACCTTACGTTTCTAACGCGGGGCTCGGCCCGGTGAATGTCTTGCTTCCCTCTTTCATGAGGCGCCTTCGCCCCATCCTTTGTGCCATTGTGCATGAGCTGGAGCAGACATGCCCATCGTGCTTGCGCTCCTCCAGCCCTTCTCTCCTGTTATGTCGCTCAGAAACAGCGATCGCCTTCCTCTTCCTCTCCCTGAACACGTGTTCCTGGTCCGTATTTGCTTATGTGCCTTTGTTAATCGTGTATTCATTCCACAAACATTCACTCAGCCGTCACTGCGGGCCAGGAACTGGTCTAGATGCCGAGATCCGTCCATCTGTGCCCAGAGCACACGTGGTGCAGTTCACACACGTGGTGCCCGCTCACACACGTCTCCCCAGCATTCCCCTTCAGGTCTGCCTGTAGAGTCCCTATCTTGTCTTTCCCATCTTTTTGTCTTTGCTGTAGTAATTCCTCACTGCTATGTATGATATTTCTCCTCCATGTAAAAACATATGCCCAGGAATTGTTGTCTTTTAAACCTAAAATTTTACTTAACTCCATGAGATGTGCACTCCTCACGGGTCCTTTTTGCCTTCAGAACCTGAAGGACCCAAACTTCCTGAGTGCATTTGTGGAGCTCCGCACTGTTTCTGGGCTGAGCCCCCGTCCTCTCCGTCCCTTCCTTTGAGCTCAGAACATGACGAGCACATAGGAAGCTGTCAACTTGACTGTTGCCAGCCTTTGGTGCCATGTTAAAGTTTCAATTTAGCGTTTGTTGTGCAGATCTCTCAGGAGGGTCTGAGCACTGTTTCTTTAGAACACACTTCCAGAAACAATTCACACATCACGGCCATGAGGACGCTAGTGGGCTCACGTCTACTGTTTGAGATCAGGATGGCTCTCTGTTAGGAGGCTCCTGCTGAAGGCACTTGAATTCAGGTGCTGGATGTGATGTGTGAATAGTGGAAGCAAGTTGGCTCTCCGGTGGAGTTGCATTATTTTCTCTGTGCAAAGAGTTTTAAGCTAGGAGTCGGAAGGACTGAGTTTTAAATTGAGTTCTGTCCTGGGGAGGCCACTTAGCTTCTCGTGGCAGAGTAAGAGTAAAAGTTTCTGGCCACCACTGATGTGGGTGCCGGTGAGAATCACGCACGCTCCTGGGTGAGAAAGCACTTTGGAGATTTGGAGCATTCCACAGCATAAAGAATATCTTAATCGCTGTTCACTACTGACCAGGCACTGATTGCCATGGACTCTTCTTATTACGTGTTTTAGTGGATTAACTGATTTAACCTTCACAACAGCCTTCATGAAGTGTAGATATTCTCACCAGCCCACCTGACAGATGAGGTTGACTGTCAGTCTGCGTGGGTCAGAGGCAGATGCCAAGATGGGATCACTGTGGTGGAGACTCACTGGGAGAGCGGGGAGGAGGAGGAGAGAGGAGCCCTCAGCCTGCACTGCGGGGCTGGCACCTGTGGAAGGGGTGAGCAGGAGGGGAGGGCAGGACAAGCACAGCTCAGAGGACAGCGTGGCCAGGCAGCCAGGGGGACGTCCCAGCCGCAGTCACGCGTTGGAGGAGTCCTGCGTCCCCATGGACTGGTCCTGCCTCAGTGCCCACTCTGCACAAGCAGTGGCTGAGAGCAACCCCCAGGCAGTCCTGTCCTCTGAAGCCAGAAGCCACCACTGTCACTGGGGTGCAGAACTAAGAGACCCACCCAAGGTCACTCTGCCATTAAGTGTGGAGCTGGATTTCACCTTGGTGGGGTGGGCCCAGAGTCCCTGCTCTTTACCTGCCTTCCTGACAGCATGACTACCTGTGATGGTCACCAAACAAAGGCGTGCATTCCAAAGTGGCACCAAGGTGTGGTTCCTGCCCAGGAAAATAATCTCAGGAAACTAAGGATATTTTTGAAGCATCTCGATCGATCGTGCCTTGATTCCTCCAAGAGTTTAACCCTTTACTGAGGCAGTTTCCATGTTAGGACTGGAGCATGTCCTCAAGGAATGATTCTGTTCTTTCCTTTATTTTTCACTATAGGAACTGTTCTGCTTTCGGAATTCTGGGACTATAACTTTCATAACTTTATGAATTTTGATAGTTTGGTCACTGGTCTCTACTTTTAAATGAGTAATTTTTTTCCTTTTTCCTTTTTTTCTTTTTTACTCATGTACATTGTCCCTGATCCTCTGACTATTCCCGGGACCCTCCCCTGGGAAGTGCATAGACCTTGCCCATTGTCAGTGTTTTAGTTCTTGAGCATTTTTGCTGTGTATGCTCCTTCAGTGGGTATTGGTGTAATGTCTTGGTTTTAAACATCTCCTTGGTTCCCCAACAGAACTTTTCACTTCAGGAACAAATGCCCAAAAGGTGTAATCTGGGTACCCAAACCAGAGGAAATAGAAATAGTCAGCAAATACTCGGAAAAGGTTTAACTCCCCCAGTCTGCCCTAAGATAGGCAGGTTTAAACATGTCAGAATCAACACTCATGAATCAATAAAATTAATGCAAAAATCAATAAAACTGATGCAAACCACTGGCCTGAGGGTTGTGAGGAAACGTGATTAGTGACACTGTCAGTTGCAGATTAGTTTGCCAACATGCGATGAGTCCTAAGATGATCCTGTCATTGAACCTTGGAATACAACTTGGAATTTGTCCAAGGAAAGAAAATAGAAATTTGTATATCATATACCTCAGCGCTCTAAAGTGGTATTAATTCTCAATTTTTAAGACATGTCCAGACTGCAGTGGAATAGAATATTACCACCAAAGTAGTTGTCAAAGGACAATCCCACTGATGTTGAAAGTAATGGCTGTGGGCAATTGTGGAAACGAGGGCCGGTGGGAAGTAGTAAAGGAGTGTCCCCAGGTCGGACGCTCTCAGTCTCACCTGAGGGTTCCTGTTAGGACAGGAGGCCCTCGGAAAATCCTCCACATGACAGGGTCCCCAAGTGAGGGGGACAGGGCCTTCTTTAATCAGGAGTGCCTCTCTGGGAAAAGCTTATTTGTGGGGTGACAGTGCACCATTGTTTGAGAAGGGCTGCTCTGCAGGGTCTGTCTGGGAGGGGAGAGTGACAGCATGTCTTTGTCTCCAGCAGCGTCCCAGTACCAGTACGCTCCGGTGAAATCCTTCTTCTGCAGGATTGGGTGAGTGGAGGGGTACGTGGGGGTGGAACTGGGGCCTGCTCGCTGATGTTACTTAGCACCTCTGATCTGTTCAGCTCCGTCTGTTGTGGATGCAGAAGACAAGAAGGGGTACTTGCCGCAGGCAGTCTGTGTTTTGATTGAGGGGAAGAAACATCCTCATGAGGAAAGTAGATCCTCCAATAGGAAAAAAGACCAGAAAGATCATGTTAAGCCAGGGGCATGTAAGGATCTCTGGGTGTTAAGTACACGTTTCTCTGTTTTATAAAAATATATTTTTTATTAAGTACACTTTCAAGTGACCATTGTTTGGGGCTCTTTTGTTGTTTCCTTTTTGTTATTTGGCCACGTTTAAAATTAATTTTTGAAATTTGAGGAACTTGAAGGGAAGCAAGATAGGTATATTTATGAGAAGGATTTAAAAGGTCCAGAGACAGTAAACTAGAAGAAAATGGGGTAAAATTTTAATAGTAGTTGATTTGTGGTAGGATTAGTGATTTTTTTTCCTTCTAAATTTACTGCCATGTAAATGTTACATTAATGTTACTTTCACAATAAAGTGATGTCCGTTGGGCATTCATAACAAGGCTCTGCAGTGAAGGGGAGAAGTCCAGGCTAGAGATGGATACTCATGTCCTAAGCGCGTAGGTGGCGGTGAGAACCCCAGGACCAGTGCGCCTGGGAGAAAGGAGGGGGCCAGAAGTACAAGGACCGACGCATGTACACGTGGCCGGTGTCAGGAGAAGGCGCTCTTTTCCAGGTTGAACGTGGCGAGTGGGCGGAGACTCGAGTGGGCGGAGACTCTGGAGTGGGAGGAGCAAAGGGAAAGCGAGGCAGGTAGTGGGCTGTTGGCCCTCTAGGCAGCTGACAACCCAATGGGCTCGGTAGTGGAGAGGAGAGGCACAGTTGGTAGGAATGGGCGGGTAGGAGTGCAGTTTGGGACGTTTAGACTTCAATGAGGTGGTGGCATATCCAAACAGAAACATCCGCTGGGCAGCTGGAGCCATGGAACAGGGTGGAAACCTGGGCAGTTGGTCGTGGGGGCCACCCCACCTGGAGAATGGGAAAGCGGGGCAGGCCTTGGCGCGGGGTCCAGCCAGGTGCCCTTGGGAGTGCTGGCCGCACCCGGGGCCCCGCGTCCATCAGCGGAGTCTCTCCAGCCGAGGCGATGAGACCGAATCAGTCCTGGTATAGGAAGGGACGACAGAGAACCAGGTTTGGCGGCCCGATCACAGGGAACCTGGTTTTCTGTCGTGTGGCACTTGGTTTAGATGTGAGATGAGTAGCCGTGCCTGTCCCTCTTCAAAGTGGAAGCGGAAGAGTCAGGCTGGGAATTCAGAGCACCGAGGTCAGGCAGAGTCACCGCATGGCTGGCTCCATTTCTACACTTCCTCTCCGTGTAAACCTCGTTCATTGAGTAACAAATGAGTATAATTGCCCTTGGGTTCTTAAAATTTAAGGTTTCCCTTTTGAAGGGAGTATGTTTAAGTATGTTAGATTTGGCTCCGTGTCTCTGGGGAATGGCCAATAAGACATTTTTCCCAGCCGTGTCTCACAGTGGTCTCAGTGAACGCGTGGTGACCTAATTGAGCACGTTGGGCAGCCACTCAGCCATTTGCACTCTTTGCAGTGGAGGTGAAGGCAGAGAGCACGAGAAGCATTACTATCCATTCCGGATTATCCCTTACTTGATTCACGTGCGGAGCTCCTCCGGGCCGGAACCCGAGCCCTGCTGTCTCACGCTGGCCGAGAGGATTCACTCTGGTTACGAAGGTGAGTCAGGAGCGGCTGCTGGATTGCAGGCAGCCGCCAGCTCATCAGGTAGGAGCCTGGGAGCCTGCTCCCTGCGGCTGCTGTGGGACAAGGGAGTGCGCAGGCCTTCACCTTGGCCTTGCACTCTGAACAAGGGCAGCTGCTCTTCCCGCTGCCTCTGTTTCCTGACCGTGACTTCTTGGACAGTCCTTCCTCTTTTCCAAGGGGCTAAGTGTGGACTTGCCACAGGTACTCAGGGCTCAAATCCCTTCTCTGCCGGTGACCATTGGTTTTAAAACCCCCTGGTTTTACTGTGTGTAAATACAAGCTCTTCAGTACAGTTTGTGTTTCCTGATAGCAGAACTACATTGAAAATTCACCTGTGAGTACAGAGGCAGCTTCCTTTGATTGCTTGGAATTACTCTCAGTTCTGCTGTAACATGGCATTTGCTTTTCTAAAATGATCATCCTATGTAAAAAAAAAAAAAAAAAAAAAAAAAAAAATTGACACAGTAATAACCACAGGGCTCATGGGAGAAGTGAGTTTAGGGGCACAGCACTCAACGGCACATAACAAATAAGACCAGAATCTGATAAAAATGACAACCATTATATACCTGGAATCATTAAGAAACACACAACACTGCAATAAAGAGGGCTCCTCACCTTGGAATAGCCCCGTAGTTTGCGTGTGACGTGGGTGCTACAATGGCTGCGGCTCTCATGTTACTCCAGGGGGTGGGCGGAGGGTTGAAATCAGACGGGGACATTCTGACACCAGAGGGACAGGCGTGTCTCATGCACTCGCAGTGCACTTGGGAGCAGGCAGGGGTTTGAGACGTGAGCACGTTTCTGTGTGTTCCTGAGTGACCCCACTCAGTTAGATGTCGTCTGCATTTACCTCATGCTTCTTGCAAACAGAATGGTGCGTAAGCAAATGCAAGATGGGCATTATGCTGCCACTTTTCCCTGATGTATTTATCACGCATTCTCAAAACAAGGTACAGCAGAATTGACCATACCAGTTCTATCACACAGATTAAAAATGTTCACATCATATTGAAATTTCAAATCCTGTGTGCTTAGTTATATACAACTACTAAATATGACTAAACTTTTTAGTCCTCGACTTGAAGTGACTCCAGCTTTGATGGTGAGATTCTTTGTGATGAGTAAGCTCTTCAATGTACACAAACTTTCCCTCTGTTTAAAATTAACTATAGGATGCATCACATTTTGACATAATTAAAATGCTAATAATAATTAGTAGTATCATTTTTCTGTAGCTTTGACTGCTCAAAGGCCAGGTCCCTAAGTGATATTTCTAGCCTTTTATATAGAAATTTTTTTAGTGGTTAATTAAGTGGATGATTAATTACATATTTACCTTTAAATGAATCTTTCTGTTTTGTAGCTCCTCGAATCCCCGTGGATAAAAGAATTTTTACCACAACACACACTCCCGGGTGTGTTTTTCTTGAAATAGATGAAAGGTAGGTACTTCTTTAAGCACAAAAGAAATTTGTTTCTGAAAATAAAAATATGAAAAAGTTCACATGTTTACAAAAAATACTTTTATATTACATATCTGCTATCTGTCCATTCACCTACTTGATTTTTGTTAGTTTGAAATTGTGTCCTCTAAATTTTTAGTATCAGTATCGTGCATGCTACACTTCTAAGAGTTACAGGTTGTACTTGATTGCACAGCAGTCTGCTTTAGGTACATCAGGAATTACTGTTCCATTTGGCACAGGATAGTGAACCTGGGCCCAATTTAGCAGGGACGTGTGTGGTATGTAGTCGTACTCACACTGAAAGCAGACTCGGACCTCCTAGCACCTGTCCCGGTGTTGTTTCTGCTAGACAAGTGCTTCTCAAACCAGTTTGGGATGAATTCGTTTCTTTAGTCTGAAGCGGGCAGGGGGAGGACAATTTTGTGTGTGTGTGAAACTAAATTTATTCTTTAAAATTATTACTTATTTTGAACTTAGGTCCTTTCTACTTTTTCAGGTGTTAACACAGTCTTATTTGAAGACTAGTAATACTGGACAGTAGTTGTTCATCATAGTTTTCTTCATGTCTTCATTTGGAAAAATAAAGCATTGCTATCCCCTGACCAGTACCCTCCCTTTTCCCCACATTTATTTTAAAATTGTTCTTATTCATGAAATCTCAAAATCTGGGCAACAAGCACCATACCACACGTAAAGTGTAAAAGCAAAAATATCAGAAACCTGGCACATTTATGATAGATATTAAATTTGATTTTCTAAAGATCTAACATCTGAGAATGGCTTTGTTTACTAATAATTACCCTGAAACTAAACAGTAATTGTTGAGATATTCTGTGTAACATGATCTGTAGAAAGTAAGAAAATTTAACCAAAAATAATTCTGAAAATAGCTTAAATTTATTACATTAGAAAATATTTGGGAATTTGTACACAGAGTATGTTAATGGAGTCATTTCTGTCCGAGTCATCCTGAGTGTCTTGTCCTTGCTGTTTTCCTGTGGACCTTTATCTGCAGGTGTCTTTGTGTGCTAGTGCCTGTGTATTTGTTGATACCTTTTGGGGGACATTGTTTTCGTACACTTTTCATCAGTATAATTTTTCTGTGTGATGATGTGACCTCTGTAGACTTTTAAATGGTGGCAAAGTGGGGGACATCGGGGATCTCTAGGACCTCTGAGGAACTTGTTAAAAAATACAGATTCCCGAGCTCACCCCAGAAATCCTGGTGTTTAGTCAGCTTGCGGTGAGCCTGTGAATCTGGTTTTTAGCAGGTTCCATGGATGGCGTTGATGGAATATTTCTGAGATTATGTAACTTTCCCCAGAGTATGGACACTTAGGTCATCTGCTGCTTTTACAAATGCTGTAATGAACATCTTTTGTGTACCTTTTTTATATATATATTTAAAATGAAATGTTACAAAGAAGGACTTTTTAGAAGTCTGCAGAGTATAAAAATTGCTTGAAGTTTCTAACATGCTGCCCGTGCTGTGCGTCTGCCCCGCAGAGCCGTGCCTTTGCTGGGATATCTACCTCACGACCTGGTTGGAATGTCTATCTTGACATATCTGCATCCAGAGGATCGTTCTCTGATGGTTGCCATACACCAAAAAGGTAAGGACCTCCTGCTGTATGGGAGGAAATGGGTGTAAGCTTTCATTTCATTTCCTGCTAGAGCTTCTTATGAGCTCTGATCATTAGAGCTTAACCTTGAACCAGGTGAGCAGTGTACTGAGACTGCTGGCACAGTTGGTTTCTTCTTTGGTTTTCTAAAAATTTACGAAGAAATGGCTAAAAACAACAGTTGTGGTATCTGTTGGGTTCTGATTTTGTCTTATTATCTTGTCCAGTCTTGAAGTTTGCAGGCCATCCTCCCTTCGAACACTCACCCCTTAGGTTCTCCACGCAGAATGGGGACTACGTTGTCCTGGACTCCAGCTGGTCCAGCTTTGTGAACCCATGGAGCCGGAAGGTTTCTTTCATCATCGGTCGTCATAAAGTTCGAACGTACGTACGTCTGTTTCCACATTTTCCAAAAATACCTTTTTTTACCAAATAATAGTCCTTCGCCCACCCGCTCCTCTCTGAACGAGCTGACAGGTGAACTAAATAAAACACAGACTTTTTACCATGGGCTTGGAAGGCAGGTTGGCAGTGTGCATCAGGGCCTTAGAAGGCTTCTGTCTCTTTGGACTCGTGGCTCCTTGTAGGGGCATTCAGGTATGCCGAGACACAAAAGCTTTGTAAGGAAAAGACGTTTTGCAACGTTACATAATTGTAATGGCAGACTTGGAGTAGGTTAACTAACTGTTCATCATTCAGTAACTGGAATGTTTGCTTATTGGTCAATAAAAAATTTTACAGAGATTATATATAACATGGGAGATTGACATATTAGATATAAAAAACCACATACCAAGTTATTTATACCAAGTAATTATAATTATGTTTAAAACACGTACAGATACTATGAAATATGAAAAAGAGTAGAAGGAAATGAATTATAAATTTTGGTTATGTGTGGGGCAGTAGGTTTATGGATGAGATTGTTTTTTTGCCATTTTCAGAATTTTAAAGTTCTCTTTAGTGAGTGTGTAAAACTGTATCAGCCTTCTGCTGTCAAATTCCACTAACACGTCTATTTTATTAAACCTTTATTTGTTAAAAATTAGATTCTTTACTATTTCTTTCCCTGCCTCATGCCAGCCTGTTGGCTGTGCTCATCCAGCCATGTGACAGAATCCTGCAGCCTGGCCACACCATGCTTATAGCTGAACACGCCCCTAGTCCCCTGGCTTTCTGGTCCATTTAAAGTTGACTTGTAGATTCTCAGCTGGGCCCTGGTTCCCCCTGGCTGCTGCTTGGAAACATGGAAATGATACTCAGCTCTTTAGTACCTTGCTGAGCTGGAGACGTCTTTCGTGCTTGGTTACGCGGCGTTGTGCACGTAAGCATGTAAGGCTGAGGCCGGTGGATCGGCCAGCAGGACTCATGGGCACGTCTTGTGCGGTAACAGCTATGCCCAACATGGTGACCAAGGGCTCCAGCTGCTCTGGGCTCTTTGAGTTCCCGGGCATGGCCTCTCAGAGCAGTTATGGAACCTTCATGGAAGAAGTGGGCTCCTGTCTTCCCTAACTCACAAGCCTGATTTATGCTAGAAAGCTATTTAATAATTAAGATAGGAAATAGGACTACCAAGTAAGTGCCACTCATGTTGGTCAGGAAGGACTTTTTTACTCAGTAGGCAAACCTATTGGGAAATGAGAATAAAATCAGATGGTTGCTTAATATGGACATATGAGGTCAGATAGTTAATTTTGTGAACTCATCCTAGAAAAAGTGCTACACACCTCTTTGCTGAGTATCACTATGGTCACCTTCGAAGCCCTCCCCTTGGCAGCTGTGCACCTAGTCCACCCTTCAAAGCAGTTTTTCTGCAGTGGTCATCAGAGCTGTCATCGTCCTCAAACTCTGACAAGTTCACAAACTTGTCACCATGTACTTATGTTAGCGGCACTGTACAAACAATGGCACCTTACCAAGCTGTTTGTACAGCGCTGCCAATGTAAGTGTATGGTGGTAAGCTTGCAAAATTAATTGTCAGATTTTGGGGACAATGATTGTTTTGATGGCCATTCCAGAAAAGGAGTTCCAAAATGGCTCTCATGCTCAGTGCGTGATGTGTTCAGGTCACGAATCAGATGCGCTCTGTCCCCAGACTGGTCCTCCAGGCGTGCATGCATTGTGTTTTGTGCCAGGCGTGTTGTAGGGACAGGAGAAGCAAACACACCAGGCGAGAGCCTGGCCCTATGGCGCTTGTGTGGTAATGGGAGGCAGGGCCAGGCGACAGGCAGCACGGTGAAATAGAATGTGCCCGTGCAATGTGTCAGGCCCTTCCCCCATCTAGATGCTGAGGGGCCAGGTGAGGGGGGACACTGTCACCAAAGGAGCAGCTCTTCCTTTTGTGACACTGCTAACATCCTATGGTATTTTCTGATAATTTCTGACTTTGGGAAAGTTTCACACCTTCAAATCCCAACTCTATTCTTCATGGTCATGTGACTCAGCACGTTTCTTAATGGCTCTGACAGCAGGGTAACTCCTGCTCCATAGGGTTCTGTGGTCTCAGGAGGTGTCACGGCCTGCTCAGTGTCCCTCATTCATGGTACTTGCTTCCCGAGACCCTGAGGGGTAGTCGGTGCGGAGGCAGAAAGTGCGCACTCTGGAGCCCTGTCCCTGGTCCCTTCCCAACTGCCTGCTCAGACCTCACCACTCGGTGACCTTGAGCAAGTGCTCCGCTCAGACAGAGGAGGTCATGCCTGACACATCATACAGGTTTAGAAAACGTTAGCTGTGCTCACTGTGTGTTATGGAAGGCCTGCAGTCCCTGTCACGTGGAAGGTGCTGGGTGACTGTCACTTCCTTCTGTCCTTGGTGGTTCTTCCTGTTGGCATGTCTGCCTTCCACTGGATTTAGGTAGTAAATTTAAAATGCTGCAGAATTTGAGTGTGAACACGGGTTCAAGGTATTGTGACAGCCACATTTTCACCACTAGGGTGTGTTGCGGAATCATCTTTTTCACGTAGCTTATTAGGTACTTTAGACAGAAAATGTTATTTGGCAGGCTTAGGGTGTTCAGAATTCCTACAGTAGGTTACCCAGTAAATATGAAATTGTGAGGCCGGTAGGAGAAGATATTTTAGTAGCGAACGAGGTTACTTGTCACTGATTTTAGATTTATGCAAACACAGTGCCGAAGCAATTGTAAAATGTCTGAAACACCCGAGAAACTACAGAAGCCTCCTAGTGTCTCATTTGTTACTCGGCTGTTTTCTCTGCCTCTGGGAACAGAATTTTCACTTCATATTTTCTATATGTAGAATCGAGTTGCTTCATAAAAGCAGATTTATTATTTGAATATCCTGTTCAAAGTCACTTTAGACTTCTTCATAACTAGATTTTAAGTCGTTTGACTCAGTCTTTGACTTGGTGTTTTGTAGGAGTCCACTCAATGAGGATGTTTTTGCTAACAGAATAAAGAAAATAAACAGTGATGACAAAGACATAACAGAATTACAAGAACAAATTCACAAGCTTCTCTTACAGGTAAAACAAAAGATTTTAAAAAATGAACACAAAATTCCCATGGCAGCGTTTTATTTTAACATTCAGTCGTAATAAAGTCACTTCACAAAAATAAACTCCAAGGAGAGAAACCCTTACCCTCCACATTCCAGAAATTATTGTCTTTTTTGTTTTTAAATTATGTTTTATTAATAGTGGTTTTTCTGTGCTAAATATGGAAAAGTTTTGTAAGAACTCATTGTAAGACAGCAAAACTGAGTCGCAGTAAGACAGAGAAGTTATTTCTAAATGAGAGAATTCCCCTTAGGTTCCAAGCGCTCAACCTTGGTTTTGGCTTTAATGTTTTTAAAAATGAGTCCAGGCCGGGGAGAGGGGTGATGGCAGGTCTCAGGATCTCTGTTTATTATGAGGCAAAAGTAGGAAAATCTACTTGTTGAAAACAAATGCCAAAAATGATTTCTACTAGAGAGTTTATTGACTAATAAACATGTAAAGTATTTACTAATGTGTCTCATAGAAAACTCTTAGCCCCGTAGTTTTCAAAATATCTTTCATAGAATCTGTAGGGCTCAGACAGTGTCTGTGAAGTGCTTGTGGGAAACTATGGTATATATTTAATTAGTTGTGTCTGCTCTAAACTCAGCATAAAGAACGAGTTTATTTTCACATTTTGTGAAATTACTATACGATGACTTTAAAATTTTTTTGTTTCAGAAATTCCCACTTACACTAGAAAACTCGACTTTGCCCTTGAAAATGACTGACATGAGAGGGGAATGTCTTTCACGTCAGCATTCGGGTTAAAAGCACCAACTTCACACACCTAATTTAAGATTTCAGCAGCCTTAGTCTTAATTTACTGATGACTTAGCCAAGCTCTGAGGTAGACAATGCCACATCTTTCTTCTAACTGCCGTATAGCCGGTGACCTTGAACTTGCACCTCTCTCTCTCCTTTCAGCCAGTCCATGTGAGTGCTTCCAGTGGCTATGGAAGCCTGGGGAGCAGTGGTTCACAGGAGCATCACATCAGTGTGGCTTCTTCCAGTGAGTCCAGTGGGCATTGCATAGAGGACAGCCCGAAGGAGCCGGTAAGGCAGCCGACCGGGGTCTGTGCAGGCGTCGTCCCCGTCCTCTGTGTTGGTGTCTGTAATGTGTCTGTACGAGTGCTGCACCTCAGCAACGTGACTTCTTAGTACACGTTCCTGACTTGAAGACCTTTTCCGATCATTGAGATTCTAACCCATTTTGGTTTGGGAGAAAGCCTACAAAAAGAAAATAGCACCTTTGGCAGGTACTCTTTGGGTTAATTGTGTGCTTTCTACATATCAGCATATTGTGAACAGATTTATTTAAAGTTTTGTTTGTCCTAGTTTACTGTGGTGTACTGGGAACGTAAGTAACGTTATTACCGTACTTGTAGTCATTATGTCTTCAGAGAACCAGAAGCTCAGTGTGTTTTGTTCATGTGTCTTTTCATGTACATTTTTATGATATTGAAACATAGTTTGTCTTTCTCTTCCCTAAGCTGACTCTGCAGCAGGTCTATGCCAGTGTAAACAAAATTAAAAATCTGGGTCAGCAGCTGTATATTGAGTCAATGACCAGATCACCAAACAAGCAGGTGACGGAGATGCGCACAGGACAGCGTGGTGGTGAGTCAGCGGGCAGCCTCCAGGCTACCCCCTCCAGGTCCCCCTCTTCTGCATAGATGTCGAGGGTGTGAGCACAATGTCGTGAACCTTTGCTGCTGCCTTATTTACTTGTCCAGAGAATAACAGTAGTAATGGTGGTGGCAGCAAACACTATGCTGAAAGCTAAGTGGTGTTAGACATTTATACTAAAGAATTAACGTTTCTGATAATACCGAAAAAGCTAATAGATTCCCCTCATAGGAGCTATCTATAAATCGAGGGTTAATTTTAGAATACGTTTCAGATAATAAAGTATATTGAAATACTATTTTCTTCCTGTCATTTCAAACAAATGGAGAATACTTATGACCTAAATTGGATGAAGAACTTGGCTTTTTTCTTGATACATGTGTGCTTTGCTCCAGTGGGAGGTAAGGAGCACTGCAAGAGAATTGGGTCAGTTGTGGTAATGGACATTTTTGAAAAGTTAACCTACCTGCCTTATATAGCAGAAGAAAGTTCTATATTCTATAGCACAGAGATCAGATTTTATTAACTTTTAATTTAGCTAACTTTCTCTTTGTTTCTCTCCCTGAATATTAATATAATTTTGGAAGATGTTACAGGTTTTAGGTACCCCAGTGTTAGTAACGGTTTCTGTCATTGTTAAATGTGGGTATTTGACACAGTAGAGGTGAGATTTTTTTTTTTCCTTTAAGGTCAGTAACAATAATAGCAGCTATATCTTTCAGGACTTGACATGATTTACATACAAAAAGGTCGTCCTTCTCTCCCACAGGTGCTATCACTGGGGGCCCACAGGATGCCCCGCAGATAACACTTCTGTTTCTCCTTTTCAGTTTGGTAGGAGGTCCAGCATTCTGTGTTTCTTGTCCTGTAGAGTAGGGACACAAGATAGCAATGATGACTTTTTCTGACCCTTGAAATCAGCAACACTGTGCACTTTATTTACATCGCAGCATACAGATGCATGCAGTGTCCGCTGCCTCACTCTTAGTGACGCCAACATGGACCAGCTGTACAGTGTCAGCTTGACTTTGTGAAGTTCCCATCAGCCTGTCACCCACTTATTCTAAATTACCATAATTTAGTTTTGCTGAATAAGTACATGTTCTTAAGAAGAATATATTTTAATTGTACATTCTTTCATTCTCTTTCAGGTGAGCAGAAAGCCTTTCCTTCCTTCCAGACGTTGAAAAATAATAGTGGGTACCCTGAGTCCTGTGAGGATTTGAGAAAGGATCAGCATAGTCCATCCTATCAGCAAATAAACTGTATCGATAGTGTTATCAGGTATGAAGCACATGTTTTGAGAATGTGTTAGTTTTTCCCAAAGCACACATTGTCACTGTGGAGACTGTAATTTTTAATCTTGATTTTTCACTATAAATTAATAGATATTTATGGAGTGCCCTCTACATACAGTTCATAATGTACTCAGCATTTCAGGGGATGCAGAAAATTAGAAGATGCACTCCTCCTTTGAAGGAGCATGGTATAGTTGAGAAGATAAGACCTACACTTGTCAGATTTAAATGATGCAAGAAGATCAGTTCAAGACCATGGTGCAGGAGATGGAACCCAGTGATTCAGGCTGGGCAGTCAGGAAAGAGCCCATGAAAGAAGAAAGTACAAGGCGACATCAGCATTTATGGCAGCGTGAATTGTTCCTTTTTTCTCTCTCCTCCAACTTTCCACTGATTGGAATTCATACCCAGAAGTAAGTGCCTCTGCACAGCATACCAGAACACCCAGGAGAGCCATCCGGGCACCTGAGGTGGGTGGAGTGGCCCACAGAGAGGCAGCGGAGAAGGCAGGAGCCGGTCCGGCTGGGGGCCAGCATCACCTTTCGGCAGAGGAGGTAGAGGGTGCAGGTGGTGAGTGGGGGTTGGCCTGGCCGTGTGAGTGAGAGATGAGAAAGCACGATCCCTCTGCAGCTAAAGGGATCTGAGGAGGGATCGCAGTGACTGGGCGGAGGGGAAAGACAGGGAAGGAGGCGGGCAGCGAAAACCGAAGGGAAGTGTCCGCCCCGAGCTTCTTGGACCCCCTTCCCAACTTGAGGATCCTCCTATCAGGCCGTGGGCACACCTAAAGTCCCAAGTGCAAGTGCACAGTTCCCCCCACCCTACTACCACACTTTTCTTCTCATAGCTTTTTTCTTTTTTTCCTTTTTTTTCCTTTTTTTTAATGTATGTGTTCCCAACCTCAGCCGTGAATCGGCTCTAAAACCAAAAACTCGTTGCTTCTGGAAGACAGAAGGAGGGTTCCTAATTACCAGCCTGTTGAACTGTCAACATTAAGGTACACAGGTCCTTGCCTGGAGGAGAACGGTGTCTGCCATTTCACGTGCGGTGGTGCTTTCCATCAGCAGCATGAAAAATCGTGGTGACACAGTGTGACAGAAAGAAAATGGCAGTTTTCTAGCACCCGAACCCCAAGACATGGAAAACTGCCATCTAACTGATAAATAATTCAAAATAGCTATTATGAAGAAATTCAAAAATCAGAAAGGCAATATAATGATCATTGGAATAAAATTAACAAAACAGAAGAAGTACTTTACCATGGAGATTGAAATTCTATAAAAGAACCAATTCTGGAACTGAAGAACTCACTAAATGAGACGAAGAATGCATTGGGAATATAACAGCTCGGGTGGGAGAGAGAATTAGCCAGAAGAGGGGAATCTAGAAATGATTAAGGTCAAAGGAGAGAACTAAGATCTTTAAAAAGTGAAAAAATTCTATAAGAACTATCAAACGCCATTCAAAAAACCAACATAACAATGGGCACACCAGAAAGAAGCATTCAGCATTATTTTGATAAGGATAACCAGATACAGATACTACAATAAAACAAAATTGTAGGCAGATATCCTTGATGAATATGAATGCAAAAATTCTCAACAAAATACTAGCAAGCCAAATTTAAGAGTACATTAAAAGGATTATATGCTAGACCAAGTGGGATATATACCCCTGGAATGCAAAGATGGCTCAACATACACAAATCAGTAAATGTAATACATCACATCATTAAAATGAGAAATACAACAATCACATGATCATTTGACAAAATGCAACATCATTTCATGATAAAGACCCTGAAAGATTGGGTATATAACGAACATACCTCAACATAGTGAAAGGCATATACAACAAACCCACTGCTAACATTGTCCTCAATGGAGAAAAATGAAAACTTTTTCTCTTAAGAACAGTTAACAAGACAAGGATGCCCACTCTCACCACTTCTGTTTAGTATAGTACTAGAAGTCCTAGCTAGAGCAGTTAGGCAAGACAATGAAAAGGCATCCAAATTGGAAAGGAAGAAGCAAAATTGTTGTTATTTGCTCATGATGTGATTTTATGTAGGAAATCCCAAAGAGTCCATCAAAAAACTGTTGGAATTAATGATTTATGTAAAGTGGCAGGATACAAAATCAACAATAGAAATCAATTGCATTTCTTTACACAAATGATAAAGCATCTGAAAAAAAAACATTCCATTCACAATAACATCAAAAACAAAAAAATAGGAATGTAACCAAGGAAGTGAAAGAGCTGTACAATGAGAACTACAAGATTTTGCTAAAAGAAATTGAAAAAGACACAAGCAAATGGAGAGACATCCCATATTCATGGGTAGGAAGAATTAATATTGTTCAAATGGCCATATCACCCAAAGACATCTACAGATTCAATGCAATCCCCATAAAAAACACCAAAGGCATTCTTCCGGAAACAGAAGAAATAGTCCTAAAATTTGGAATCACAAAAACCCTGGATAGCCAAAGCAATTGTGAGAAAAAAGAACACAGCCAGAGGTGTCACACTTCCAGATTTCAAACCATAGTCCAAAGCCATAGTAATAAAAACAGTATGATACAGGGACCTAATACACACATAGACCAAAAAAATTCTGGTGGGTGTGTGGACAGCTAAAATTGGACAAGGGAGCCAAGAATACCCAATAGGAAAAGGACAATTTCTTTAACAAATGGTGCTGGGAGAACTGGAGAAACTTGCGCAGAACAATGAAATTGGACCCCATCCAACACTGCTCGGAAAAATTAACTCAGAAAGGATCAAAGACTTAAACATAATACCTGATACCAAAAAACTCCTAGAAGAAAACATAGAGAATAGCTCACCGATAGTGCCCTGGGTGGTGATTTTTTTAATATGATGCCAGAAGCACAAACACAAAAGCAGATGGTAACAAGTGGAACTGCATCAAACTCAAAAGCTTCTGCACAGCAAAAGAAACAACACATTAAAAGACAGCCTACAGAATGGGAGGAAATTTTTGCCAGCCCCTATCAGATAAGGGGTTAATATCCAAAGTATATAAAGAGCTCAGTTAGCAAAAATCACTCCTGTATAAAAATGGGCAGAAGAACTAAACAGACATTTTTCCGAAGAGGATATAAAAATGGCCAACATGAAATGACAGCTTACTAATCATCAGGGAAATGCAAATCAAAATCACAATAACGAGACATCACCTCACACCTGTTAGAATGGCTGCCGTGAGAAGACGAGACAGTGGGTGCTGGTGAAGATGTGGTGGAAAGGGGGCCCTTGTACACTGTTGGTGGAAATGTAAATGGGTCCAACCACTATGGAAAACAATATGGAAGTTCCTCAAAAAATTAAAAATAGAACTGCTGTACAAGTCAGCAATTCCACTTCTGGATACATACCCAAAGGAAATGGAAATAGGATTTTGACAAGATACATGCCCTCTCATGTTTATCGCATCATTATTCATAATGGCCAAGAGATGGAAACAGCCCAGATGCCCTTAATGGATGAATGCATGAAATAGATGTGGTGTATACACAATATTATTCAGCCATGAGGAAGGAGAATTTCCTTTTACTTGCAACAATATAGATGGACCTTGAGCACAGCGTGCTAAGCAAAATAAGTCAGAGAAAGCCTAGTACTATATGATATCATTTACATGTGGAATCAAAAAAGTTAAACCTGTAAAAAATGGTAAAGCGCGGGTTACCAGGGGATGGGGTGGTGTTTAAGGGCACAAACTTGTGACACGTGGTAAATACGCCAAAGAGATCTAACGCATAGTATAGTGAATCTACAATAATATTGTACTATAATTACATAAGGTGATAAATATCGCTGCATCGGCAATCATGATATCAGTGTGAGACACTGTACCTTAAGCTTATACAATGCTACGTGTCAAGTTGATTCAATAAATAATAAAAGTACAATGTATCCCAAGCAGAAGTTGTGTAAGAAAAGCAGAAAGATGGCAAATGGCAAAGCTAGGGACAGGTAAGAACATGTTACCTGATTATGTTGTTGCAGATACCTGAAAAGCTACAACATTCCAGCTTTGAAAAGAAAGTGTATTTCGTGCACAAATACAACTTCATCCTCGGAAGAAGACAGGCAGCACCACAAGGTGGAAGATGTCCAGGCACTGCAAGGTAGCAGGAGTGACCCTCACAGACGAAAAGAATGCTTGCACAGCCACCCCTCTCTTTCTCCAATTTTTGGACTGTCATTATTTCATTCTAATCACCAGTAATCCCAGCTCCACATTCCTCTTTATGGCCCTTTGGTTTTTATTTGTCAGTTACAAATGTCTGTAAAATGTTTGGCTTTTTAAGTGTTCTGTTGGGGATTTTTCTTCTCACTGTCACTTTCTCTTACGTCACCAGTTTCTCGGGTCCCAGCCACACCTAAACCGGAAATGCCAGCTAATGGCCGGCCCACGGACGCGCATGGAGGAGCCGCCCGGACCCTGTCCACGGCGGCCCTGAGCCTGGGCTCCGGCGTCAGCCAGTGCAGTTACAGCAGCACCATCGTCCATGTGCCGCCCCCAGAGTCAGGTACCGCACCCTCCTTGCGAGCCACATGCAGCACAGAACACCCCGTTGTGAGAAAACAAGTCACTTCTCCAGTTACTTAGTAATAACTTCTCAATGATGGAAACGTTTTCCCTCCTTTAACTCAGTAAAAGTGTTCTGGGGGTCGTCCTGCTTACCTTGGCTGCCTGTAGCGTGTACTTTGGCCTGTATTTCTTCGTTAACTCGCCCGCCGGTCAGGTCGGTTGACGCGCGTCGAGCTCCTGGCACCCTGATTGCGGAGGAGGAGCCCCGGCTCTAGTGTTAGCCGCTCTGACGCAGTCAGGTCATTGTGCTGCCCACCTTGAGAGCAAGCATCTGTTTCCGACTTCGTGGTCCTGACTCCACAGACCGAGGGGATACATTGAAAGTTTTGTGTTGGCCTGATGACAGGAGGACGTTTAGACTCTTCACTTAGAAACATGATGACTGCCGTCCTGTCCCCTGCCATCTCTCGCAGTTGGGCGGAGGCGGGAGCAGAGGTATTGCAGTGGGGTTTCGGGTCATCGCCGAAGGGCCGTCGCCAGGCTTCAGCGGTCGGTTGGTCGGTTCACGTGTATTGCGCTGTCACCGCGGGCTGTCACCACCGGCCACCCCCATCCTTAGTTCTTCACAGAAACGGAACTCGTTTCATCCTCACGGCCAGCCTTTCGGCCTCGTACCCCTGTAAACGCAGATGAGCCTTGTTCTGGGAGGCGGGTGAGGCACCTCAGTACACACAGACCCTTTCAGACCTTGCTTTAAAATCCGTCAGTCACACCAGAGCAGCGTGTAGTCTAGACTGACGTGCCCGCTGGTGCTGCGCCCTTCGCCCGTGAGCGAGGAGAGCTGCGAGCCCGGCTGCCGGCACAGGCACGTTGGCCTTGTGTTCTGCTGGCCGTGGTTCCCCTGCTCCTTCCCGGTGGCCTTTTCCTCATGGCCACTCGGGGGTGCTCGGGGCTTCTCTGGAGCTCTCCTCTGTGTCAGCACGCGTCCCTGGAAACCAGCCTCCCTGGTCCGCCCTGTCTCTTCGGCTCAGGAGCTCCCCAGCTCCACCTGGTCTCCCCACCCTGCACCACGGAAACGCCCGGGGCGCTGCGCGGGGGCAGCCCCGGGGCCTGCCACGTTGGTTTTCTGTCCTTTGTTACCTGACGTTCAGTGTCTGATGCTCAGTGTACTGTGTTGTGTGTTTCGTTCGTTTTTGCGGTTGTTTCTGGCAGGAAGGTAAATTCAGTCCCTGTTAGTCCTCCTCGGCCAGAGTCAGAAGCCCCCCGTGGGCGGTGGTGGTGTGTCAGGCGGATCAGACCCCGCCTCTGGGCATGCAGTGAGGCCAGGGCTGGACACTGCACAGCGGGGGAGGCAGAGTGGGTGGTGGGCGAACCCACGGGTGTCCACCTTGGAAGCGTTCGTTCCTGAGAGAAGTCATGTTTTAGAAGCAACTCAGAGCCCATCCGCAGATGCTCCCTTTAATAACCTGTGGTAGGTGCACGAAACTGAAACGTACCTGGTATAAGGAAGAATGTGACAACCATTGTGTACCGGTAAAAGGCACGTAAGTGTGCATGTTCAATGCCCATGGGGTAAAATGGGGAATAAGAGTCTGTCTATGTTCATGCTTATTTAACAATGCATAAAGAAACTAAGAAATGGTTTTCTGCTGGGAGAATACGTGTCTAGGCGGCAGTGGGAGGGATGGGGAGAATTTACTAACTGCCATTTCTATGCTTGGTGATTTTTGAACCACATAAATATTTTATGTACTCAAAGATAAAAAAATTAAAAGTTTGAAGAATTCAGGGAGCTAGAAAAATATTTACAATAAAACCAAGATTTGAATAAGTATTTAAGTGTGCACCTTGAGGGTTACAGCTCTGTAAAATGTATACGAGGGCTGTTTGAAAAAAAAAATCCAGCCATAAATGCCTCTCTTTTGCATAGTAAATGACTGGATACTTTCTGGACAGTCCTGTTTACAAGTATACGAAGAGTATAAAGAAAGGCAGAAAAAAATAAAAAGAAGTTATATACTAAGTTGATGACGTGTTTTATTCCAGTATAGTTCGTAAAATGTATCGAAAGGCAGTTAAGTTGGTGGAAATAAATAAATGCAAATATTTGGTAGGAATTAAAATTAAAGGTGCCTTCTTCCACCTTCGCAGAGTTGACTGTCACAGAGGACGCCTGTGAGCCCTGGGCCCCCAGCGCGCACCCAGCGCCGCCGATGGCAGACGAGTTCAGGCACGTGGGGCTCACGAAGGCGGTGCTTTCGGCCCACACGCAGAAGGAAGAGCAGAACTACGTGGACAAGTTCCGGGAGAAGATCCTGGCCTCCCCCTACAGTGCCTATCTTCAGCAGGACAGCAGGAGCAAGGCCAAGCCCTCCTATGGCCAAGGTAGTTACCGTCTAAAAACAGTCCGTTTACGTGCGCAGCGGCCCGTCCTGTCGGCCGTGTGTCAGCGCCGGACCTGACGGAGAGAGCTGCGGGGATGAGTTTAGTTTGCAGCGACACCTTCATCCGGGATCTCATTCCTCTCTTTAGAGCCGCTGTGTGCCATCCCCGCGCAGGAAGGTTTAGTGTCGGCAAACGCCGGTTCCCCTGTAGTTTTCCTGGAACTCCCCGTCAGCGGCGTCCTCCTCTCCCTCTGGGGCTCAGTTCTTCGTGCTACGCCTGCCTCCTTGTCCTTGCAGGAGAGTCTGTGTCCAGGCAGAGCAGAGCAGCTGGTTGCAGGAAGGGGAAGCACAAGCGGAGGCCACCCCCGGGGCCGTTGGACAGCCGCAGCGCCTTCTGCCCGCACCTGACGGGACACGTCCCGGCCCCACAGCCCTGGTGCCCTCCCGCGGCCTTGTCTGCTCGCGCCCCCGGCCCAGCGTTCCCTGCAGCGGCGGCTCCCAGCCAGGGCCCTTACCTCGTGCCAGCGTTTCCCCTCGCAGCCGTGACCTCTCTGGGAAGAGAGCAGGCGGCCTCCGTGACAGCCCTGGATGGCCTGCCTGTGCCTGGGGGCTGGCAGTCTCTCACGGCGCTCCCTTCTCCCTGCTTTGGCGCTTACGTGACCGTTGTCCTGCCTGAGCCCCCTGCCTGCCCTCTTCTGGCCCCATCGTTCCCTCCATATCCGTTCCTGGAAGCAACAGTCCCTTCTGAAATTCCACCCCCGCCCTCAGCCACCAGCCAGAGGACAGCTGGGGGGCAGGGGGACGCCCAGCGCGAGGCGAGCTCCTTCATTAGCTCCCGGAGCAGCTCCCCGCTGCAGCTGGACTTGCTTCAGGAGGACACGGCCCGATCCTGTGGCTCTGTGGGTCAGATGCGGACGGACGTGTGCCCAGAGGCACAGTGTGTAAGTGACACCAACTCCCACACACAAGTGTGAACGTCCATGTGGGTCCCCTTACTAGCATTAAGGTTCCTACATGGAAGCCTGAGTAGGCGGTCCATGCTGCTGCTGTGGCTGCAGAGAAGTTCCGTTCTGCAGAAATGTGCACGCAACCCCGCTGCTGCGTCCTGCTTTCTCACATGCTTGAGGGGTTTCTCCCCAAGTGTTGTCAGACCTTCCCGTATGAACCGAGTTTTCCCTTCCTTTAAAATTTGATGGCCAGGCACTAAACCTAACATGCTCGTTGCCTATGAAATGTGTTTTCCCTCCTACACCTGGTACGATGGTCTGACAAGGCAGGGAGGGAGCAAACCCGCCTCTTACATCTTCAGGTGGCATTGTGGGACAGCAGTCAGACCTGCAGCGGGGAGGGGCCGCTGGTGTCCGTACTTCTCAGTAAGGTGGGCAGTTTGCAGTTTCACATTCACGTACATATCGTCCCCAAAATGAACAGCTTTTGGTCACTCTCCTCTAACCTTTCGTCCCTCCCCCTAAAGAGGCATTCTGAGATTATCAGGTCAAACTTCAGAATGTGACGTTCCTACACTTAGTCATAGGAGCCAAGACAAGTGTGGATATTTACACAGTTTTTCTTCAGTCTTCTCTTCAAGGTATAATCCTCTTTTTTTCATAGATGACCCAAATCAAGAAAATGTGCTCAGTGTTGAAAGCCTGACCTGAGTGCACTTGCTAGAAATCCAGTGCCAGGCCATGTGTCCCCGTAAGCAGAGCCCGGGCTGTGGGCTGGCCCTGGGTGCAGAGCGCAGCCCGGCACGTGCCCAGCAGCCTCGCTTAGACAGGCTGCTCACCAGCTTGGCCTCTGTTTCCTTATTTGAAAAATAGACGGACACTGCATAGTTCAATCTGAGGGTTCAGCGAACTCAGATTTATGTAGCTCTTGTGTGCGATGTAAGTTCCAGGATAGCGCGGGCTTTTGCTCACTGTTATATCCCTAGTATTTGGAACACTGCTGAGAACATATAAAATGTTCAAGCTATGTTTTCTGAATGACAGAACATTAACACACACATGGAGTATGGTCTGTGACATGGAGTAGTTGCTGAAAAAACAGTCTTGTCTTTACTGCACACACAAAGGAACGAGGACCACGGTCTTGGGGACAGGCGGAAAAACGCTTTCCCTCTCCATAGCATCCGTGCATTTTATTCCATTAATATGGGAAGTTGCAGATCGCCCAGTTACTTGGTAGCATGCTGCTTGAGATGTCAAATTTTTTCTCCTGTTTTTGCTTTCTAGGCATGTGTAACAGGCCGTGGCGCAAATGAGAACAGTCACGGTGCTGCCGGTGACCTGTCTGCGGTGTCACTTCACAAGGAGTCTCGGTCTGGGTCAGGCTCTGCAGCATCGGGTAGGGACCAAAAGAACAAACTCTCCAGGCTGTGTGGCCAGGAGGTCACTGCATAATGGGCTCTCTGGTTTTGGTGCTGGTGTGGAAGTAAAGCATACTTTTCTTTTTGTAAGGTTTATTGGGGGTGTATTCATTCACATGCAATAAAATACACCAAATTTAGGTGTGCAAAACGAGAATTCTGACAAATGGACACATTAGTGTAACCACCACCACAGTCACCTTATAGAACATTTCTAGAATTCCCTGGTGGTGTAGTGGCTAGGCTTTGGCGCTGTCAATGCTGTGGCCTGGGCTCGATTCCCAGCCAGGGAAGTACCCCCCCCCTAAAAAAAATTTTTTATCACTGGGAAAAGCTCAGTGGCCTCTGCAGTCTGTCCCCTGCCCTGATTGTCTAGCTTCTGGCCATCGCTGATTTGCTTCTGTCACTTGTTTTTTCTATCATTTCCTATCAGTTGAATCGCCCACCATGCAGTCTTGCATCAGGATTCTTTCAGGGGTGTAGTGCTGTTGAGATTAATTCTTACTGTCTGTATTGTAGTTGGTTCCTTTTCATTGCTAAGTGGGATTGCATCGCATGGATGGCCATTCACCAGTCGGTGGTTATTGCGCTTCCAGCTTGGAGCTATCAGGAACAATGCTGCTATGAATATTTCAGTCGGAGGCTTTTGTGGACATAAGTTTTCTTTTCTTTTGGGTAAATACCTAGGAATGGCATTGCTAGGTCTTGTGTACGGTTAACTTTGTAAACTGCCCGGCTGTTTTCCACAGTGACTATGCCTTTTTGCACTCATACCAGCAGCATACGAGAGCTCCGGTTTGCAGCACACCCTGGCCCACACTGGGTATTGGCCACCATTTATTTTAGCTGTTCCCGTGGGTACGTAGTGATACCTCCTTGTGCTTCTAATTTTCATTTGCCCATTGATGGATGGTATTGGGTATATTTTAATGCTCCTTTTGCCATCCTGTGTGGTCAGGTCTCTTGCCCATTTTTTTCTTTTTTTTGTGGGTGGGCTATTCGTTTCTTATTGAGGTGTAAGAGTTCCATATATACTGTGGATACAAGTCCTTTATCAAATACTTGTTTTGCAAAAACTTCCTCCCTGTGTGTGCTTTGCCTTTTCATTTTATTACCTTTTATTTTTATCTTCATTTTGAAGTACGAAGTATTTTTTAATTTTGATGGACTTATATATATATATATATATATATATATACACACACACACACACACACACACACACACACATATATATATATACACACACACACACACACACACACACACACCCCTCTAAGTGGAAGACACTAAGACAAGTCTCCTGTCTTGGAAGTTTTATATAGGTTTAGCTTTTTTTATAGTTAGATCTGTGATCCATTTTCATTTTATTTTTTTATGTGGTGTGAGGTTAGGGTCGATGTACTTGCTTTGACTATGGATATCCAGTTGTTCCTGCCCTATCTTGTTGAGAAGACTCATCTTTCCCTCACTGAATTATCACGGTACCTTTATTGAAAGTAAATTCCTCGTATATGTTTAGTTCTCTTTCTCGACTTTCTGTTCTGGCTAGCTTTAGGGTAATCCCACACTCTTTTGATGGGTAATGCAGCTTTCAAGTTAAGTCTTCAGCTCTGGTGGATTAAGTCCTCCAACTTTGTGCTTTCAAAATGATTTTGGATATTGTCCATCCTTTGTCCATATAAATTGTAGAATCAGTTTATTAGCTTCTATAAAAAAGCCTGCTGGGATTTTTGATGGACATTTTGTTGAATCTAGAGACCAGTTTGGGAAGAATTGTCACCCTAATAATATTGAGTCTTCTAATCCATGAGCATGGTGTGTTTCTCTTTAATTATGTCTTTAACTTTTCTCAGTAATTTTTGTAGTTTTCCATGTACAGGTTTTACTAAATTTGCTAAATTTATCCCTAAGAATTTCATATTTTTGATGCTACAATAAATGATATTTTTAAGTTCCAGTTTCCAATTGTTTGTTGTTAGCATTTAAAAAGCCAATCAAATTGTGTGTATTTTGAATTTTGTATTCTGTGATCTTGCTAAACTCATTTATTAGCTTTAGTTGCTCTTCTGTAGATTCTGTAGACAACCTTGCTGTCAGCAAATATGGTTGTACTTCTGCCTTTCTGATCTGTATGCCTTTATTCATTTGACTTGCCTTACTGCACAGGCTAGTATCCCAGTGCAGTGTTGAATAGAATTGGTGAGACAGACATTCTTACCTTGTTGCCCGTCTAAGCGGGTAACCAGTCACAGTTTCACCATTAAGTATGCTGCTACATGTTAAGTTTTCCTTAAGTTTTCTTTATCAGTAAGATTGAAAGCTCCTTTCTACTGTTAATTTGCGGAGATGCTTTTTTTGCACCTATTGAGATAATCATATGATTTTTCTCCCTTACTTTACTAATATGGTGAATTACATTAGCAAATCTTCACATATTAAATTGACCTTGTACTTGGTCATGTTAATTTATCCTTTTAATATATTGCTGGATTCTATATCCTACTCTTTTGTTAAGGATTATTGCACCTACCCTGAGAAATACTGGTCTAGTATTTTCTTATAATGCCTTTGTCTGGTTTTGGTATCAGAGTAATGCTGGCCTAAAAAGATGATTTGGGAATGATTTCCTGTCCTGTTTTCTGGAAGACTTTGTACTGAATTGACATTATTTATCGTAGACTCTCAGTTAACTGGCTTCCCTGAAGATTGGTAAATGCCAAATAAATGTACCAGCACTCTCAAGCAACCAGTAGGACACTGAAGCAACGGGCAGGACTCTCGAGCAACCTGCAAAAAAATCTCCCAAGTTTTTTTGCAGGTTGCTTGAGAGTGCTGGTTGCTTGCGTTGCAGTTAACTGACAGTCTACTATGTATCTTCCTTCTGTATTTGGTAGACTTCACCAGTGAAGCTATCTGGGCCTGAAGTTTTCTTTGTGAGAAGGTTTTTTTTTAAGAACAGATTTAATTTCTTTGATAGATACGATTCCCTTCAGGTTACCTATTTTTTCTTGTGTTGCTGAAGTCTTTGAAGAATGAGGGCCGTGTTGGCAAACCAGGCCGTCCCTGCCAGGTACTTTCTAACTTGTTGTTGTTGTTGATTTTTGATAGGAAGCAGTGACAGCAGTATATACTTTGCTAGTAGCGATTATTCTTCTGAAATCACCCAAAACGGGCAGCAGTCTCAGGATGTTCAGAAAAAAGCAGCATTTCCCAGCCTAGCTGAAGAGTCCATCTGGAGAATGATCGAACAAACGCCTGAGTGCGTCCTCATGACGTACCAGGTCCCTGAGAGGTAAGAAGGCGCCTCGGAAGACCCGCTCTTCTGTGAGATCCCTTAGTGGTTTTAGTGTGTTTTTTTAATAATACAAAGTGATTTTTAAAGGTTTTTATACATACCCTTAGAGAAGTGTATTCCAGATTCATTTATTTGAAGTCAAATGACGAGCGATTTCTTAGAACAGTGGTTGCCGTGCGGGGGCCTCCCACCTGCACATCCAGACCCGCAGACGCACCCACGCCAGAGCCAGGAGAGCGCGGGCAGGCGGCGCAGTCCACGGGGCGCCCAAGCGTGGGCACTTTGCTTCAGGACTCGGGGGGGGGGGGGTCCGTTCTAACAGTAGGAGAACTGAGGGAAATCTCTTTCCTCCATAGGCCTCCCCACAACACCGTGCACTTCCAAGATAAAGGTCTAGCTTTTCCGAGTTGACAAATGACTCAGTTATTTTTCACGTGTACAGCATATGTTAACAAGAGATGTAAAATAAAGTATAGTACGAAACAACAAGACGTGCTGTTCTTAGATGACAAGAGAAGAACCCTGGGGGCTCACTCAGGACTGTTAATGTTAGGGCTTGTTTGTGTTCAGGGTTAAAGAAACGGTCCTGAGAGAAGACCTGGAGAAGCTGGCGGGCCTGCGGCCGCAGCAGCCACAGTTTTCGCACGGCCAAAGGGAGGAGCTGGCCAAGGTGCACCCTTGGCTTCAGAGCCGGACTGTCCCTCAGGAAATAGACACCCAGGTGAGCGCGGGGGCGGCCGCCGCCGCACGTGTGGGCTCGGTGGCGGGCCAGGCACGTCCTGTGTGACCCCACCGGGGACTCGACTCACCTCTACTTCTGTGGTAGGTGTTACCATCCCTGCTTTACCAATACACAGAGAAGCGAAGTACCAGGTGTAACGTGCTCCTGTGCACACCCACGTTTTTGGCCCAATTTGGGGGGAGAAATACCTTGCATTTAATTTTTTTAATTCAAATTTTATTTATATTATGTACTTGTTTTTTTGAATTAGAAAGGAATTTTAGCATTTATTTCTTAACGTATTATGATACAAGAAATTTTATGTGACAAATAATTACAAAGCACAATAGATACAAGGTATAAGAAATTTTATATAAAAAATTTTTTTATATAAAACAACCGATGATCATATTCCAGGGTATTATTTTGCATACAGATATCATTATTGATTTCTAGAGTTACAGTTTAACTCATAAGCATAAGTAAAAGAATTAAAAACATGTATATAGATACAGAATTAGTATTGTCTATGTGTAATTGCATCCTTATTTTTCCCTCACGAATCTGGACAAAAATTGTGCCTTATCCATGGCAGAACATGGTATAGTGTGAAGTAATTTGCATATGGTCACACAGTTTGCAAGTCCTTCTGGTGTATGTGCTGCCAAAGCAAGCACAAGTGCAAGTCTCTTTGACTCCCAGTGTTCTTCCACCAGTTGGGATGTCGTAGGGCAGTCAGGAGTAAAGACACCTGCTGCGATGTGTGATTGACTGGAGAGGACAGGTAGAAGAGATTCACATCTCAGATAGTGCACGCATGTTTGAAAAAGTTAAAACTCAAGATGTAGGGTTCACACCAGAGGGAGTAGTCATGCCTAGCAGAATTCCTGGGGGGCCCAAGTGGCTCTTGGCTGCTCTGAGGTTTTCACAGTGAGGTCCCATGAACCATGATGCTGTGATTCACCTGTGGTCCCAGCACTTGGTTCTACAGTGATGGTTATGACCATTGTGGGAGGTGACATGGGAAGTTAAAAATTACAAGACAATAAAGCAAGGTGCCCAGAAGACTGTGTATTGAGACTTGAGTCAACTAGTCATCGGAGTCCTCCCGTCCCCCACTCCGTTTATAGCACTGAATCCTAGCCACTACACCACCAGGGAACTCCCCACCTTTGCTTCTTAAATACTGTTTTTTCAAGTTTTTGAGTAGAATGGTATATGAAGAATGAGCCCCAAGACAATTTAAAGAAAAGCTGTTAAACAATTGCTGTCATTTACCTCCTAATAATAAGGAATCAGCCCTCATGGATATTCTTAGACAAGAATAGGTGGGGGAATTAGACCAAGGTTGCTTGGCCAGCATTTTCCTGATTTTAAAACTTTTCAGGTGACGTTACATCAAATAACCTGCTTGCTCTTGTTCTTTCTTGGAGGGCTGTGTCACTTGCAAAAAGAAAGATTCGGTTGGTGATGCTATCGAGTCCTATGGTCAGGACCCAGCAGAGGACAGCAGCTGAGTGACAGACGCTGCGCCAGCAACCCCCTGGGGGACACATGGGACGGCTGGGACTCCTGTGTGTCTTCAACCCCTGACTTAAATGACCATGACGTTACTGGTGAATGTTAAGGCTTTTCCTTCTCCATTTTTTACGAGATGTCATTTTTCTGAAGCAGACATTGTACATAGACTCTTTTACTTGTTCTTGTTCCTGATATGTTAAAGCTCTTTGTGTAGTCGCACTGTCCTCTAAGGAGGTTGGATGGCTTCGAAGAAGGTATGTGTGCAGCAGAACTTCTCTTCCGAGGTCACCCAGAATGAATTCTAATTAGAAATATAGCTGGAAAGAGCCCCAAACCTTAGCCTCATTAATTTTGTTCTGTGTCACATAAATCATTTTCCCTGTTAGAGCCCATGAGGGAGCCCCACCTGCGGGCCTGCACTGTTCGGAATGGTTTTCATGGATTCAGCATTTGGTCTTTGCACAGCTTGGTGCTCCCCGCCCATACCGAACAGCCAACGTTCCGGTTTTCTTACCGCGTAACACAAGTCACGTCGGTGCTTACCAACATTAAAGTATGTCGCCATGGGAATCCCAGAAATACCCAGCCCTGAAGGTTGCATTTGGACCTTCGTTTTTATAGAAGCTTTTCCTTTAGATGTCCACCTTCCACTGAAGTTACGAGCCTTACCTTGAAAATCGATCAGCTTACAAAGAGCTTATTCCTTGGAGAGTTTAAATTAGCAATTGCACGTGTAATTTTAAAAGAAAAGCACTTCCCACCCAACCACTGGTATTTCCCTTTTTGATGATTTCGTTTTTAAAATAATGATGGTAAAAAGTTTCCAAAGTTTTGTAAAAATTAATGTTGTTTTTATATGCATCTGTATTTAAATGGGTTTAAACCAAAACTAACAGTTAACTCTTTTTTTCCAACCAATTTACACAAAAAAGGTCTCCATCTCTGCCAGAGGGCTGATTGGCATGGCCTTTTGTTTGCCCTTAAACAGGGGTAAGTGTTTGAGGGGGCTGCACAGCGAGAAAGGGGTCTGTGGGGCTTAGTAGACCTAGCCAAGGGGGACACAGAATCTGCCCTGGATCAGTGCTCTCTACACCGCTGTCACTGTGTCTTCTAGAACAGCGGGGTCTTTACTTGGTCGTTAGTTCCCTTTTCTGTAGAGAAGTTGATGATTCCTTCTCAGACTTAGCACGCCATGTGCAGTTCATACCCATGTAGATCAGAAGTAGCAAATGGAAGTGAAGGTTATGGTGACCTCTTATCTTTATTGAGCGTGCAACGAACTAACTTACTTCTCTTTGTTGTTGTTGTTGTGTTTTTTTTTTGTTTTATTTTGTTTTAGGAAAACACTTCCTCCTCCTCTCAAGTTTTATAGCTCTTTTATAAAAATGCGTCCTGATAATAATTAGGAGAATCGACCTTTTTATCCATAATGACTGCTGCTGGACCCTGATTCCCAGTCCCCATAGCTTAGATTTTCTTTCGAAAGTTAGTTTCCTGGAAGGTAGTTCTGTCTTAAGGTGTCAGAACCATTTTCAAATGCTGCCTATGACATTTCTTGGAATTTTCTAATACTAAGCAGTTCCATGCAAATATTCCTGTTTTATGAATGAGAACACTTGTGTTCTACTCCATCTTGATTGTGAAATGATTTCTGATGTCCTCGTTATTTTGGCCAAGTTGCGTGGTATTTTTGCCCTTGGTGGAAAAAATCAGATTTTAAAAAATTAATCAGCCTGGAGATTGTCCATCAATCTAATCAATTGTGACCTGCTGTAGTGAAAGATTTTCTTATTGTGCAAATCAGAAATGACATGTAGCTAGCAGAGGCTCATTCTTGCATATTTTAAACCTTACGTTCTCTAATGATATGTGCCCTTGTTTTCCATTCTTGATATTTCTCTCAGTCTGCTTGCTTCTTCCCCTTAGTACACATGGTATGGAGTGTACACTGTACTAGGCTTGATTTGAAACCGGTGCTTGTCATTGGCAGATCTCTCAACTCTTTACGCTTCTTGGATCTGGACACGTAGGCTAGTCGGTGCACTTGGAGGTCAGACTGTGACGCTCCTGCTGCTGACGGGGAGGGAAGGCTCAGCAGTGCCGCTGCCGCCCCCCGCGGGGGCTTTACCCCGTCGTCAACTTGGTCATTCAAGTTTATTAACTTTTTATATTAATGACTAGAGAAATTGGTCATAAGAGATGTATATTACAGGCTTCAATGTTTACATAAATGTTACCCAAAAGGCTGTATTTTTTTGGATATGAGGTCAGGATTTATGAAAATGCTGTGTGAATTGAATCGCTCTGCAGTTAAGCAAAACTTCTTTAGGATCCATAAGGTAAATTTAATGCAAACTGAAATTTTGTTTCAACTGAATTTGTAGTTAGCTGTGCGAATTTGCTTGTTTTTAATGGTTATTAATATTTTAATGGGGTCTCTTTTTTAAGTAAAGACAATAAATACTGTACATGTAAAACTTGAGAAATTTTGCACTGTGTCAACACACCTTTGCCCTGGGGGTGTAGCTTGTGTCATTTGGAAGCGCTTGCTGCGCTGCGCGGAGGTCAGTTGCGTCCTCCCAGCGGCACTTGGTGTTGACGTCGTCGCGTGTGTCTGAGCGCCGGCGGGAGGATGCGGCATTTTCAAGTTCGTTGTCTTACTGAATGCTCAAGTCAGTCAGCACTGCAAAATTTACTGGGTCCTGAACCTAGGTACATATTTTTAATACTAATTTCAATGCCTAATTTATAAAATTCAGATTCTGTAGTGAGCCGGCGCTTCACAGACTCTCAAAATTGACACCTGAAACAAGATCCTAAAACCAGCAGGACGTTTGCAGTGGTGTCCCCTTCAGTCATCTGCAGCTCTCTGTAGCGAAACAGTGACAGCAGTACCAGAAGGAAAGGGAGCTGAGGGGTGGGCGTGCACTGCTCTAGCAGGAGCTCTTCTAGTGCTTTCCACGAAACAGCGCATTTCAGGCTCACGGGCACCTGTGCAGTACAGTGTTATTACCTCATTTTATAGAGAAGGACTACGGTGGGCAGAGTGACGACACTTGGCCGAGGACTCCCAGCTGATGCGTTGGGAGCAGGGATTGGAACCGTCATCTGACTCCAGAGCCCCATTTGGGAGAAGAATAGCCCCATGGCACTAAAACACCTACACGCAGTGGAATGCCACCTGAAACGCTTTCTGCTGTCATAAAGGTGAGATAGTTTCCTGGTCCCAGAGCTCTGGGTAGGGCACTGGTGTTGCATTTCAACAGTGAGCGAGCTGCCGCCGCGTCCCCACGGCTGTGCGGCTGTCGGCATGACTCAGATGATGCGTCGTCGTCAGTGTTCAGAACCCCTCTTCCTGTTGGCTTGTTCTGTGTACTCAGTAACGAACGTGAAAGGCGTGTCACCCCTGTGTGCGTGTCCTGTGCACGTACGTACACACCAGCTGCGCTTACGCAGGTGCCCTAACGGGAGGTAAGGTCGTGTGCACGCACGAGGGAGTGGTTTTAAAACGAACAGACCAGGCCATGTCGTCTGTGCCACAGCCTTAAATCCTGCCTCAGCTCTCCGCTGTGCGAGAAGCGGGTCGCGGAGGCATTTTTCTTGTACAGGGAGCTGAGATCCACCAAGTCTCAGCATGAAGGGACCCAGGTTTTCCAGTGTCTGGTGCTGGGGCCAGCTCAGGGAGGGGACCGGAGCGTGTGACCTTCCCCCATCAGACACAGAATTCCACCTGTCCCCAGGCCTCGTGTTTAGGCAGCCTTCGCCTCAGGGATGTTTCCAAGCTAAGATACTGATTGTTTTTAGGTACTAACTTAGGCCGTTATTGGTAAGAATGAAGGGGGCGTCATGGCTGAGACGATGTATTTTTTAAAAGATTTGTAGTTTAACTCTTTTAACTAAACTTTACTTTTATGACTTTTTTCTTAGCATTTGCTTCTGTTCATTTATTAGCTTTACTTTTCAATTCTCAGAGAATTCTTTAAGGATAAATTGATGGAAAGAAGAGCTGTAGAATTTTAGGATATGTTTATAAGTGAAATAGCCACTCATTGCTATTCGCGAAACAGAGGATTTATTTTCCAAATAATGATGAACGGGGTACAGTTTGCTAAGTTTTTCTTCTATGCTGTTTTCAAATCAAGCCTTTTTATTTTTAGTTTTCTAAGGTGGTGGTTTCTCAGTCGACTAATACATGCTCATTCAGACACAGTATTTCCAGAAGCATTCAGAGGGAGGTGCACGGTCCTTATGTTGTCGCCTTATTCTGGCCAGAAGATGACTCAGTACGATGTTGGGATCTTGTCCAGAGAGAGCCTGAAACTAAAACAATCCAAACAAAAGGCTGATAGGTTAGCGATGAATTGGGAGCACGAGGAGGGGTGGTCAGTTGGGGCAGAGGGCCTTTACTCTCCTCCTGTGGGACGTCATTGCAGTGAGGTCTGTGAGCAGGCTCTGAGGGGTGCTCTGGGCCGGCCGGGGGCCCTGGCCGTCGTCTTAGCCTTGGGGTGGCCCAGAATGTCCTAAACCCATGTTGACCTATTTCTAGTTAAGCCATCTGTCAGTAACATAGTCTGTACATTTATTATCTTCTATGTAAAACATATCTTTTATTTGTCTTGAAATTAACCTCTTTGAAGTGTGGACCCTTGGTTTTGGGGCTTCTTTTTAGATCTAGAATTCCATGAGCAAATCCTACTCATCACCTTTATGATTTTAGAGTTTTTAACTATAATCCTTCGGTTCAGAAGAATATAAATATCTGAATTATAACTTTTAATTTGTCACACGTAGAAGCCACGCCTTCCCCTTCCTGGTGGTTGACCCCCGTGGGCCCTCCGGTGGAGTACGAGGGCTGTCCAGAAACAACCCAGCCACAGATGCCTCTGTTTTTCACACCACGTGGCCGGGAACTTTCCGGATAGCCCTCGTATGCTATCTCCAGGACTGAGTTTGCCCAGAGTATATTTTACAAGGATATTAATGGGCACTCCTCCAGAATGTCTGGGGAACGATCAGTTAAAGTTAAGTAAGCTGATCCCATTTCCTGGAGGCTTTACTGTGCTCGTGTACTCAAAGAACTGCCAGGACAGGAGCGGACCCTTTAGGAAACACGAAATTAGGTTTGGGGAGGTAGAGTTTGACAGTGACCAAATACAGATTTTTCTGTTAACACATACTCCTCCATCAATTGTATGTCATTTCCACCCGTTTGCTGTCACTCCCCATCCCTGTCCATCTTCGCACGTAACCCCTGCTCCTGCATGTGCTCCCTCTTGCTGCCTTGGGCATGTCATTCTCCCACTCAGGTTACCTGGCAGGGCTTTTTCAGACTTTACTGTGCGTGCAGATGACCTGGGGGTCTTGTTCAGCTGCAGACCGTGACTGGTGCCGGGGTAGGGCCTGGATTCGGCGTTCCTCACAAGCTTCCCGATGACACCAGTGCTCCTGGTCCATAGACCACGTGTGAAGGGGATAAACTAGACCACACGAGTGGCTGACACACTCGAGAGCAGGGGCCGTATGTATTTGTTTATAATTTATCCAAAACAGGTACTGGATATGTTACTGTTGTATTCACGTTTTATAGGCATCAAGATTGGAGAAATTAATGCTTTGAAATAGCACTAACTGGCCAGTTATTTTAAGCTGTGATTCCTACCAAGAGCGCTGGTCTAGTTCATGAATGTAGGATCCTCTAAAGTCTAGGACGGTTCACCTTTTTAAACCTAACTCTCATAAACAGTCGCTTACCTTTCTCATACTTCCTCTTGGCTTAAAAACGTAGGTGCTGGCATCTGAAAAACAGTATTTTGAAACCATTCATCAGATCTGTTGTTTCTGTTTTGTTTAAAACACACAGAATAGAATGTTACCAAATCACGTCTCGTTTCTGGTCTTCCCTGTTCGCCCTGCAGCTGTTCTCCTTGAAGGCAGGCCGGCGCCCGTGTGCTTTCTGACCTGCAGTGTTCACCACGGGCACCGCATTCTCCTCGGTAACTTAACAGCTCCGTAGTTTATCAAAAAGGTGTTAAACAAATGAACTCCTTGCTATTAAACACTGTCTATGAAAAGCCTCCATTCCCCCCCCCCCCCCGCCCCCAAGAATGTCCTGAGCATTCGTATCCATGCTGGGAGGAATTCAGTCACGGAGATAACACGGGCAAACCTTGTTTTATTGCACTTTGCTTCCTTGCACTTCACAGACACTGAGTTTTTTACGAATTGAAGGTTTGTGGCAACCCTG
>PVJL010011907.1:0-40113 GCA_004026885.1 Lyroderma lyra | reverse complement strand
ATTCCACCTTCATATCTGAAAGATAATTTTGCTGGATAATTTATTCTTGGCTGGAAGTTTCTCTCTTTTAAATTTTTGAATATTGGGTTCTACTCTCTCCTGGCTTGTAGAGTTTCTGCTGAGAAATCTGATGCCAGCCTGATGGGTTTTCCTCTAAAGGTTATAGTTCTTTTTTCCCTGGCTGCCTTGAGAATTGTCTCTTTGTCTTTAGTTTTGGACATCTTTAGTACCATGTGTCTTGGAGAAGATCTGTTGGGGTCCAGGTATTTGGGGGACCTGTTTTCTTCTTGCACTTGGGGTTCCAGATCTTTCCATAGGTTTGGAAAGTTCTCATCTACGATTTGTTTGAGTATGCTCTCTGTAGATTGTTCTGCCCCTTCTTCTATTCCTATTATCCTGTGTTGTTTTGTCTCATGGAGTCGGATATTTCTTGCAGAGTTCTTTCAATCCTTTTGGTTCTATATTCCCTCTCTTCCTCTTTCTGAGCTGTTTCCATGTTCTGGTCTTCAATATCACTAATTCTTTCTTCCATGTGGTTGGTCTTGTTTCCTATGGCAGTTATTTCATTTCTCACTTCTTTTATGGTATTATTTATTTCTCGTATTTCCATCTCAATCTTTCTTATGTTTTGAATTTCTTTGTTAAATTGTTCTTTTTGTTCACAGAGTTCCTTTTTTATGTCGTTTATATCCTTTTTTATGTTATTTATCTCAACTATGGTGTTCTGCCAATAGGTTTTCATTTCTCTCACAGCCTTTAGAATGGCTGCTTTAAATTCTCCATCACTTAAATTCGACCCTTCCAGATGTAACAAGCTGTCTTCTGGGTTAATTTCATGTTCTTTCTGAAGAGTTTTAGTTTTTAAGGAATTCATCCTGTCCGCTGGGATCTTCCTCTTTGACATGAGGGCTTTATGTTCACTGCCCAGATTATTGCTTTTGTGGTGTCTTGCTGTAGGGCAGACACTAGGTGGCGCTGGGGGTCAAGTTTTGGAGGAGAGGGGGCTGTTTGTTTCTTGTTTCTGATCTCCTACTGTGTTTGGAGGCTATGCGCATATATCCTGGGGAGAGGCCAACAAAAGGCTTTCCGCCCTTTGCTGGGGAAAATCAGTCTTTCTTCCCAGCCCTGATTCAGTACCTGGCTGTCTAAAGGCTCACACTGCTTTTGGAACTCTGGGGTGCACAAGGAAGTTCCCACTCCGTAAGTCCAAATCTGTGGGCCTGGCCTGAGACAGCAGGGTCGCCTTTGCAGCAGGGTGGGAACAGGAACTGCAGCCCTGTGTAGGTCTCCAGGGGGCTTAGAGCTGGGGTGTTATCTTTGCAGTTCAGAGTCCTCGCTCAGCCCTTCTACCACTCAAAAGTTCCAGAGGCTGGCTCCCAAACTCCTTCTGTCCCCAGCTCCCCAGTCTCTCTCCCCTCCCCCAAACTGCGCAACTCCTAATAGTCAGCAGGGATCACGTCCAGATCCCGCGTGGTCCGTCTCTGCTCCCTTCCCTCTCCCCGACTCGCCCCCTTCTCGCCAGCCTTCAGGTGTTTACTTGCGATTTGTGGATTTCTCAACAGCCGGTTTGTCACTCAGGGTCCTCTTTCTTGGCTCCTGGATGGCCGTTCAATTGTGTTTTCTGGGAGAAGCTTTAGGAACCTCCTCTCCAGTCGCCATCTTGTCTTCTCCTCTCCCTACTGTTTTCTTATTAGACAGGCTCTTTCATGTTGGAAGAAGTGGATACAGAAAGCATAACAAGTAGGAAAGGTTCATTTCAATGACTGAAGTAATAACATAAAATATCGTCCACAGTTTAAGAAGCATCGCTTCCATGACAGCAGAGCCATTGTTTCCTATTTGTCTATAGCAAGAGAGACCAGACCATTCTCTGGCTCCAGATAACAGGTTACCTTGTTGGCCCAGGCACGCCTTGCTTTCCCCTTTAGTGCTCTGCATTACCAGTAGCTCAGTTGTGTTCTATTTCTGTGTCAGAGCCTTGTGCTTCCATTGATTCCCTCTAGTTTAAACTTCCCACAAGACAGTGTGGCTGATTAAGTTATTGTTCTAAATATTTACTATCACAACCTGCCATGTGCATTTTATGAGCCTCTCAGTGGGAAAATGGCACGTACCTGCTCTACTCACCACAGCTATGCCATGAAACTTGTTTGGCCAAAGTAATATGAGTGGGAGTATAGTGTATCACTTCCAAGCAGATGCTGCTTTAAGTCAGAAATGTTTCAATGTCATTTTTTTTCTCTCTGCTAAGAGACTGGCAATGTTCAGATAGAGGCTCCTCTATTAATCTATCTCCCAAACTGAAGAAAACATGGAACAAGTTTGTAGTCAATCACAATAGCTATGTACCATGAGCAAGAACTTCTTTATTGTTATTTTATAGCCACTGAGATGTTGGGGTGATTAGCTATCCTAGAATAATACAATCTTTCATGACCAAAAAGATAGTGAGATTGGTTGCTTAGTCACTAACATGAGGAGTTTCTCCAACAGAAATATTGTGCCATCCCACTCTACAGGTTGATGGTCAGTCTATAGATTAGATGCCTTTTGGTCACCTAGTTAACCCTATTTAATCAGCTGTAGCCAGCAGAGAAGGTACAGGTAGTGACATCCATGATGATGTAATCGTAAAGAACATTTCGGAAGTGGGCTGTGGGCATGGCATGCATTCTTAAAAGAAAAGTCACATAAGTGGAAAGCCAGTCTGTTTAATACTGATCTAGGAATGCATGCACTGTTCTAGAAATTACAATGTATATTCTAGAGAAGAGGGAATTTAGATATTAAGATGTAAATACATCACTGGGAAAAAGTATTTTTAAGTTTAGAAAGTAAATCTTTTCATAATTACAACTAAATCCATGTGATAAATGTCATTGTAACAATTTTAAGAGGTATGCAATGAATTTCAATTGGTGGGAATTATATTTATAATGAAATTCTTTCTATTCTTTTTTTTTGTGAAATAAAATGTCAATTGAAGTGCTTTCAATGTGACTTGTATTCAAAATTGCAACTATTATGCTATGCTAAAATAACCCCCCAAAAATGTACTGCCAGAATGAACTATAGAAAAGAAAAATCACTAATCACTTCTTAAAAATATCCAGACATTTACATGTCCAAAATTTTTTCATTCAGTCAGTTATTTATTTATACCTTCATTTGTTTAGTGTACATTTATTGAATGTTTATTATGTGCCAAGGACTATGCTATTTGAAAGGTTTCAGTAAAATAAACACATATCCATACATAGCTCTCTCAGTATGGTTGTCATCAAACTAATAAGTATGAACTTCAGTGTCCCGTTAATTCTTATGTGCATTACAATCAGTCTTTATTTTAACTAAGATTTTCAATCAAATAGACCAAAATTAAAAAGTCAGAGACTAGATTTTAATTATTGCAACCACAAAAATATATGATAATTACGTGCTGTGACAAAAGTGCTAACTATGGCTACAATGGCAATCATATCAAAATATAATATAATATAATAAGGGTATCAAATCAAATATGTTCTATAACTAAACTACACACTGTTATTTGCCAAATATCTTTCAATACAAAATGCCAAGTAAATAAAAAGAAAACAGAAAAGTAAAATAAACATAGTTTTTTTTATCTAGAAAGAATAATCTAACAATAGATTACTGAATATCAAAAATTAAAGTAGTGGAATATCTTTAAAAATTTAAAGGAAATAAGAGAAAAAGATAAATATAATATTGTGGAGCAAATACAATAGGGTAAGGCGGTATAAAAGCTGGGAAGATCAGAGATTTTTGTCAGAAAAGGGAAACTCAAAGTTCTCCATTTTGGATACGCAACAATTTCAAGAAGTGAGGAGTTTAACAGGTGACCAGACCTGAGTCAGAACCAAAATAAGTCTGGACTTAGTGGGATAAAAGTAATTATGCTTATACAAGTTTATTTGTTTTTTATAAATTAATTTTTCTCTTGATAATAGAACCTTACTGCTAAATATTTGGAATTAAGAAAAGCTCAGCATTTTGTTATAATAAGCTATATCACAGGCAATCCAAACAGATAAAACAATGTATCAAATTTTGCAATATTTGTCTACATTTGGCAAGTATATATGCACTTGATTATATTATTGTCTCTTATGAATACTTACCTCTTGTTCTGAAAAGATAACTCTGCATAGCTTTCCAGCCAAATAAATACAATTGTATTGTCATAGATGTTGGAGTACAAATAATAAATTGGGGACAATATTCTTGTGTGACAGAAGTTGTGGTCAACTTATTTGTAATTGACCAGGTTAAAAGTCCATTATGCCAAAGGAGAGATGACACCAGTGTTATTTTATTGATTGACATTTTATTTTTTCTGCCATCTGGATAATGTATTGCACAATAAATACAGTGTTGGGTAATCTTTATTGTGAAAATATAAGTCTTTTGCCTAGAAAATGTACCTTAGTAAAAAATAATGTAGAATAATAATCCATTTAAATAATATTTTAGAGAAGTATTTCATTAAGAAAAAATAAAGTATAGGCATCTTGGTAATATTTTCATAGCTAAGAGAGTAAGGAACTGAAGTGGTTGCCTGGAACTTTACACATAATGATACAATTCTATTTCAGTCTGTTTAAAACATAAAAATAAAAGTTTACATTAGATTATCTAATATAGTCAATTACTTTAGAAGGCCAAAATTTAGCTAATGTTGCCTATACTTAGGCACATTGTTTAAGTACTTAAACACTATTCTTTTGTTATTTATAAGATTCAGATAAATTATTCCTCCTTTCAAAAAAACATAAGTTATTATTTCCATTGCTTTATACATGAGATAAGCCAGTGTTTTAGAATACAGTTCTTGGTGTTTTTTAATTGTAAAAGTTCTATATCTTGAGGAAGTTAAAATGTTGTTTGATTTACCTGAGATACTTAAGAGCTGCTCACTAGGGCACCTAACCCTCAGGATTTTGGCTATCTCCACCTTGGGCAATTGCTCTCTGCTTGCCTTAGTTCTCCTGCCATCTCAATTAACGCTCATTTTAAAGCTTCCGTTTCTGCCCCACAATGTTGTACGGCCTTTAGAATCACTCTATAATGTTCCTTTGTTTCATCTTTAAAATATTCACTAGTTAACTTCTGTTTCCAATTTTAGGGTATAAAGACACCTGTTAAGATAAAGATTTTCATTGTTGAGTATTTTAAGATGATTTAGAAAAGACTGTGCTCAACAACCTTTGGTTCTCACTACTAGCTAACCAATAAATGTCAGGGCACAAAGCCCATTTTAATGACAGTTCTGAAATAAATTTGTAATTATCCTTTTCTATTATTAACCATGTCATGCTTGTATTAAATAAAGCCTGATTTGTTATACTGGAAACATGAGGATCATTTCCAATTTGGATAGGCAAAGTTTCATATGTGAAATAAGCTAAGCAGATTAAATAACATTAAAGTATAATACACATATTTTAAGACACTAAGGTATTCAGCAGACATTTTATTTTTAAAATAATTCAAGATTAAAGGCAAAGATACATTAGGAATGATGCATCTTTTTGTTTGTGTACAGCTTTGAAGAATAAAAAGGCTTTTTCAAATGGACTTGGAGGAAAATGAAGACAATGTCTCATTTAACAAGACAGTGAAAAGAAGGGCAACTACCAGATATGGGAAACCTGGGCCCTGTCTCTGTTTCTCAGTGATTCCCCATTTGACTTCATTAATCAGGCTGGTATTGCCTTGGTCTCATTGTTTTCAAGCTTGCAACATGGTTATTAGAATCAAAGGCAATTGGCTTTTTCTTATATCTAGTGTGAAAGAAAGGAGGCTTCTCTAATGGTCCTGAAATAAGTTATTTTTCTATTTAGATTGGACCAATATAAGACATGTACTTAACTTTAACTAGTAACATTTATCTTGAGCATATTCTGTTCTGTGACATGATTCAATATGGTCTGTTACTACATTAATTATAGTCAAGTGTGATTGTGTAGACTGATCAGGACCTACCTCTGGGCTGGGGGATGAGTTTAGCTATCTATGATTTACAAAGTCTCTCTATAAGGGAAGAGTGGTCAGTTGAACAAAACTGGGATTCTTTTAAAATAAAAAGAAGAAACTAATGTCAAGTTGGCAACTGATAGCATCTCTTTCAAGGGAATTTTTTATATTTTAAAAAACAGAATAAAGTAACTCAGATGGAAATGAACTTATTGCATAAGTTCACTATTTTTGAACAGTTACAACATGTTGTAAGGAATATTTAAAATTTTATTGATTATTCAATAAATACATGTTTTACTACTTACTATGTGTTAAGAATTCATAGATAATGGCAATATAATGATAAATAAGACAAGTGCTTGGTACTTATAGTTTAGAGAAGCAGTAGAAAATGTATACAATAGTGTAGTATAGTATTTCCTAGAGCAACCTGTGGCTCAAACCTTCTGTAAACTCACTGCAGTAAAAGTACTCATGTTATGTACTTTGTGACCCTGTTATATCGGGACATCATTGGTGATATAGTCTTCCTGCATGGTTACCCAACTTGGAAAAGACTTCCAATTCACCCATCTTCCTCACAGCATGACCTGATGGCTGAGACTTAGGGATCTAATTCAGGACATTGTCCAAGAAAATTGGATTTGAAGCTGAGTCTTTTTGGTTGCTATTTTTTAAAATTGTTTTTAAAAATTAAGGGTGCTAATTTTTAAAAATGTTTCTGGTGATATTGATCAGAAAATAAAAAAAGAAGCCTGTATGTAATTAGAAAAAAAGACAAACAAAAAACATTGAGAAAGAATATGTAAAGATGAACTACAATGCAAGACAGAGTTAATTGGGATGTTCGCTTTTTTAGCTCTAGCTTTTCCTGAGTCCTAGCCTCATTACTGTCCCTGAGTTCCCCAAACCACACTAATATCTTTTTAATAAATTAACTTTATTGCTTAGACTATCTCTAGTTTTAATTCTATAACTTCAGATTGGTTAATTCTCAAAAATTACAAGCCACATGTACAAACAACTATTATATTTGAGATGCACTTCAAGCATTTCATATAGAAGATGGGAAATTAGGTATGAAAATTTATTTAAGCTACACCTCAGGGCAATCAGTATCTTAGTCACATATTTCCAATCCAGAAGTGTTCATCTATTAATTAATCACACATGTTACTTTGTGATAAATACATCTAATTATCAATTGGAAGTAACTACTACAAGTCCTTTAGCTATTTGTACCATATAACTTGACTAAAACACAAAAGAAAATAAAAGCAAATTTCAAAACTCATCGGGTTTTAATGTTTGGATCAAAAAATACAAACCTATGTTTAAATATAGACTGTATTTTTCCAAGTTCCTATTACTTCCTGGGATTGTTATGAACACAGATAACAGAATAATTACAGCTCCATGTCCTATCCACATGGCAGTATTTCACTTCCTGGAAACCTTTTATGTAGGTAGGTATACTGACTAGTTCTCGCAAAGGGATTGTAACTAAAAATGACATGCATACTTGGGGCCTCCAGCCCTCACTTTAGCATGGGCACCAAGGATACTTGAGATAGTGGCTACCTCTTCAACATGTATCCCAGAGAGATGATGAACTGACCTGAGAGCTAACTGGTTATAATTGTGAAAACTTAAGAAATATTTTTAATAACCAACAAGTCACCAAGTTTTACTACCTTTTTTCCAAAGTTTGAAAGACAAAGCAGAGTTTTCTTGAGATCACTACTTGCCAAGCAGATACACACATGTGGTTTATATTTATATAATGCTTTAAAATCAGTTACTGGATACATTCAGCTAAGATTCCTATGTGTGTTCTGAAAAAACTTTATCTCTGATTGATGTGTAGAATTGATTTTTGTTTAAGTGTATTTAACATTTGAGAAGCTATCCGTCAGTGAAAGAAATAGCACAAAGAAAAGATCAGTCCTCTGAGGCTCATGTATCAAGGGGGAAAATAAATCCAAATGTGAAAATTTCTTTGATGTAGACTAAACTAAGTAAAGTTCATCTTCCATCTGGGCCTATTATTCAATATTTTAAGCCATCTTCTGGATGGAAGAGAGAGAAGGCAATTCACACTATTATGCAGTTGTCATTTGTTAAATGCTATCTGCACTGATACAGTAAAGGTTTCCTGCTCAAGAGGATTTGATATATTGTTAATTATAAGGGAAATGGCATTATATTAAATATGCAGTAAAAACAGGCTTACTGACTTTTCAGATGTAGCCCCAAAATATTTAATATTTAGGATAAACAAAAGGAAATTTATCATCAGCTTTTACTTATTTGTAAAACACGTGCACAAGATCACATTTACTCATTTTTCAAGCATTATAAATCTTTTACCCCCCCCCCATCTCTTATGTTCCATGAAGTTAAATCCATCCTACTTTGACCTTTTGAGTATTCTGTAATTTGATTTGCTTGCTATGCCCAACTTTCCCTGTGTACTACCCCAGGACCCTATGATTGGAACAGACAACCAGACAAAATGGAGAATATTGAAAAGGTCAAAATAGTGATATTTACTGTACAACTTTTCCAGGACAAGAAGAAATATTTACATTCTAAAGTGTGTTTCAGATGACAAAGTGTCAAGAGAAATAAAAGTGGGTAAGACTATTCAGTTTATGATAACAAATATAATAAGGAAAAGCCCAAGAGTTGTTATAAGTAGCAATTCCTGTGTTTATTATTTTGGATGCTTTAAAAAAAGTCTTCTTCAATATGCTAAAAGTAACTTTGAACCTTGAGATAGAAAACAACCTGCCTTAATTTCATAAATTTCTAACAGACAATTCTTGAGATAATACATGTTTTCAAGGTTTACTAGAGTTAAATGAGTGTTTTCCAATTAAGTTAAAAAATAAATAAGATAGAGCTGAACAGTCTATTATTATAAATTTTAGAGTGGGAATATCATTATATAGTTAATATATTCATAACTAGCCAAAACTTTACGAGAAAGATTTACAACATACTGTGTTTTTGCTTGTTAATGAAGCTGCCATGCTTTCTATGAACATCTTTAAAAACATATTTAATTTACATGAGTGCATTTTGTATGCTTTCAAACCATAGCAGTGCTGCATAGGTTATCGCTATCTAGCATTTTATGGAGGAAGTGTATTTATCCTCTTAATAAGTATGTTTTAGTGTCTAATATGCTTCTATCACTAATTCACTGTTAATACAAGGTCTGACAAGTTGCAATATTATTCTAGGAAAAGTGCTACATACCTCAGTGCTGAATATCACTGTCACCTTCAAAGTACTGCCCTTGGGAAGCTATGAACCAACACCAGTGCCTAGTCCACCCTTCAAAACAATTCTGGAACTCTTTTTCTGGAATGGCTATCAAAGCTGTCCTTGTATTAACCTTGATGTCCTGAATGTCACCAAAATGTCTTCCTTTCAATATTTCCTTTATCTTCAGGTAAAGAAAAAAGTCATTGGGGGCCATATCAGGTGAGTAGGGAGGGTGCTCCAATACAGTTATTTGTGTACTGGCTAAAAACTTCCTCACACACAGTGCTGTGTGAGCTAGTGCATTGTTGCGATGTAAGAGCCATAAGTTTTTAGCAAAATTCAGGTAATTTTCATTGAACTTTTTCATGCAGCTTTTTCAGCACTTCCAAATAGTAAAGTTGGTTGGCTGTCCATTTGGTACAAATCAATAATGAACAATTCATCTGATATTAAAAAGGGTTTGCTACATTGTTTTGATTCTTGATTTGGACTCATGGAACATTTTTGGTTGTGGAGAATTGGTTGACTTCCACTGAGCACTTAGACGCTTTGTTTCAGGGTCATATTGGTACACCCATGTTTCATCACTAGTGAGAACATGGTGATAAACATCGTCTTGCCTCTCCAAAAGGTCTTGGCAAATTTCAACTCTGCTTTTGGTTCATTGGTGAGCTCCTTTGGGACCATTTTTGTACATACCTCTCATGCCAAGATATTCAGTCAAAATTTTCCTATTTCTCTATTGATGTTTATTTGGTCTGCTATGTTTCTCACAGTCAGCCAACAATTTACTGCATAATTCCACAAATTTTTGCAATGTTTTCATCAGTTCTGCTCATTACTAGCTGCCCTAACCTCTCTTCATCAGTGATGCCTTCTCTTCCCTCAGAAAAAAATGTTTAATCCATTTGTACATTGCTGTTTTCTTCATGGCATTATCCCCATAAACTTGGACTAACATGTCCCTAATTTCACTTCTACTCTTGCCAAGTTTAACAAGAAATTAATGTTTGTTTTTGCTCTAATTCAAGCTCTGATATTCTTGTGACAGTGCACAAAAACACACAACAACAATAATGAGACACTGCCATAGGTCGACATGAACACAGCTGTGAGACACAGATATACCAAAGTTCTGACACCTTACCAAGTTGTGTGTACAGTGCTGCCAACATAAGCACATGGTGGCAAGTTCACAAACTTAATTGTCAGATCTTGTAAACTGATAAAAAGTAGAATAAAAAAGATAAAGGTAATATCTCATAAGAGCATAAGTTTGCTTATTGAAGATTATGAACTTTTAGTTAGAACCCAAAGAAGAAGAAACATTGTTAACCAGGGTACAATAAAAATAAATGAGGAATTTCAGATTCAAATGAAAGGAAGAATAAACTAGGAATTGAAAATAGTGGAAACTGTCTTCAGAAGGTAGGTTGGACTTGACCCCAAATTGTTTTCAACATTTATCAGGCAAGAAGTTAGAATATTTCATTACTTGAAACACATAGATAGGATTAAATATAGACCATACTCTTGTGGTTCATACACTATCGGTAAAATTAAATGCAGCAGAAATCTGAGTTCTACCACTGAAACAAAAGTGAATGACAAGAAGTTTGTAGAAAAAAATGCTCTCCTATAAGCAGACAATTTTTAGAAAGTGATGTTCATTTTTACAAAATTTTCAGGAAAGTGATTGTCTTTATTAAACATAAGGCTCCTATAAGAAGGCAAAGAGCAGAGACAAGAAGACACTCCAACAAAGCCAAAATTGTGACGGGCATAAAATCGTCATTGCATGTATAAAATCAGTGAAGGTAATTAAATTTAATGTGTAAAAGATAATTTTAAAAAGATTTCAGAATGCATGGGAAATTAATCACATCCAAAACAGAGACATAGTAACAGTTAGAAGGTAATCTGTTAAATAGTGTTCCAGTATAAAAGGTATAGTTAGAATAAGTCAATTATCAAAAGGACAATTTAAAAAAACATATTTTAAACATAAGGAAAGAAAGCAATGCCACAAAACATAGTAACACATACAAAAGCAAATCTGGAATTTCAGAATGCATTGGGAAGTCACAAAATGAATGTAAAGACATCATTATGTAAAACATTTTCAAAAGTTTAAAGCAAGGAAGGAGAAATTCACACAATAGATCTTAAATCAAGTTGAATTTCAGCTAAGAATTTTGAGGAGAAAAATTTCCAAATGCAATTTCTTGTAAAGTTTTTGGCATAAAGGTAATCAAAAATATTGTCAGTAGATATATAACCAAGAACTCACTGTTTAATAAATATGAGTTTCTTTAAATCACCAATAACCTGTTTCAATTAATAGTACTGATGGAGAATAAGTTTGTAATTAAATAAAAATATCCCACAGAGATACAACAACTACAATTGTTAATTGCAAAAATAGTTTTACATGGAGGACTGCTGTTATTAGAGTGCACAGATTTTACAATAAAAACTAAATTTTGCTCTTTTTTAATCTCACATTTTTAACAGAATATCCCTGAAAAATATTCTGTTGATGCTTAAAAATATATATGTAAGTGAAATGTAATGGCAAAATAAATGCTAACATTACAGTTAAATACTTTTTAAATTACTTGACAAAATATATAGAAAAGACAAACAAATAAGGAACATTTACAGAGAAAGGACAGATTATGTCTCTCTTCATACACTAAAGAGAGACGAGTAAAGACAATTCACATCTTCAAAAGGGTTAAAAGAAACAACTTTGTTATAAATTGTAAAAAATATTTTGAAACATTTTGTTAAAAACAATGAATAGAAAAATTGGCAAAGCTTGCCAACACATTAAAAAGCATCTCATATATATATATACATATATATGAACTACCCAGAAAGTATCCAGTCATGTAATATGAAAAATAGAGGCATTTATGGTAAATTTTTTCCAGACAGCCCTCACACACACACACACACATACACACATACACACACACACACTCAAACATATTGAGAGAGAAACAATTGCAGATTTGAACAAGATACATAATGATCATAACCCAAGAATAGTTGAGTTAGTTCTACCAGAAGCAATGGTGAAAACAAAAATTGAGACAATAAACCTCATAATAATTGTCAAGAATAATGCAAAAAATTACCTAGCTCCTCCAAGTTATACTCTTGATTCAAAATCTAACTTTATGCTAAACCATTTTAATTTCCTTAATATTTAGTCATATTATTAAAATTCATGCTTACCTATAACTTTGTAATTAATCCTTCATAAACTAAGGATATTATAAATGGTTCTCTAATGTTTACAAACAAACAAATAAATAGAGTAAAAACAATATCCATACAGATAAAATATTATCAATTGCATTAAAAAATACATACCAATCATTTTGGACATTAATCTCCTACTCTTCACTGTGAACATTTTCTGCCAGGTCCACATGGAGTTCATGAGGTTAATACTAGCAGGAAAGTGCAAAAGCTTTGCTTCTGAGAAGATTAATGGGAAAGAAACAGGTAAAAATTTGGAAAACTGTCTTTGGGGAAGCAGTTGATCACCGCTCCCCATCTAAGGCCAGAAAAGATCCAAATAAATGAAGACACATGCCATATATATGTGGAAAGGAAAATTTAATAGTTTAAAGATTAAAATTCTCTCCAAATTGATCTGCAGTTTTAAAGCAACTTTAAAGTGAACGTGAATTTAGAAAAGGCAAAGAACAAGAATAAAACTCTGAAAGAGAACAGTAAGGAGCAGGAATTTACCTATAAAATATCAGGGTTCATAATAATTTGTCAATGTAACAACATCTAAACCTATACAAAATTTTGTAAGTATTTGTTCAAGTTTATTTGAGCTAAACTGAGGCCATTCTGGAAGCAAGATCTCAATGGACTGAGAAAATGCTCCAGATAATGGCAGTTTTGTGTTCTTTTTATACATTTGGAATTGCAGGAGGGCACTCAAGGAAGATTACATGACATCCATTGGTAATAGATGAAGAAGGAAGGAGAAAGCAAGGCAGAAAAATACCTATAATTAGTTAAAAGTAAAATGGAGATATATGTACATATTTTTTATATTGGTGAATACAAGATAGTTAACATTTAACATTTACAATAACTAGGGATAGCAACAAGTTCATGTGCTACCTTGAGGTTAGTTAGCCCTTCAAGGGGTCTGAAATAGGATTAATCTGGCATTTAAAAGTATGTTAACCTAGATGCACAGGGACAATTGATAGGGCTTGATTAAGATAAAGATAAACCTTTTACTAAAGAAATTATAGACCTGAGCCATGACAACCCACTATGACTGCCCAGTTACAAATGAAGAATCACATCACCTTGTGAGGTCACTTTAGGTCTCTGAACTAGTCATAAAGTATAGTTCCTTTTATATTCGTAAACTGATACTGGGGTTTTCTGAAATGATGTAGACTAAACGATCAATGTAGTATAGTGAGCCCAGAAATAGATGCCTGTATAGAAGAAATATTGATACTAATAGTATAAATAAGTTTCTTGAAAACAAAGAAGCACAACTTACTCTAAAGGTTAATAAATTTGTTTATATAAAATGTAAACCAATACCTTAAAATAAACAAAATGAAAATTTTTGACTTGAGAAAGACATAAAGTTAAAAATAAATGGATGTATTTAATAATGTATAAGACAAATTAAAAGACAATTAATGATTTGGATGATAAATGAGATGAAATATTGACTTATGTATAGAGATAGGGAAAGAGTGTTAGTGAAGCCAAAGTAATGTCTGAAGAGAAAAAAAGGCCTAAAAGTAAAGAAGCAAAAGAACTCAAATAGAATAAATACAAAGAAAACCATTCTTAAACACATCTTAGTAAAATTACTTGAAACTGAAACCAAAGAGAAAAATTTTAGGGCAAAAAACCAAAATCACTTCCAAAGAAATAAAATTAGAATGATAATAGATTTAACACACAAAAAAAGGATGCAAAAGAAAATAAAGTGATATGCTAAAAGCCAATGATTACCAACCATGAGTCCTGTAGCTATCATAAATATCTTCCAAGAATAAAGGTAAGTTAAAGGCATTTTCAGGAGGGAAGAAGAGAGACTTCACAGAGATCGACTGCATAAATCCACAGCAATCCAACAATAGCAAGGACAATAATCCTAATGTCTGATGAGATTTAGAAGTATCATATTTTGTCAGTGCTCCTGTGTATAATGAGCACTCACATTTTTGACCCAAATTTTCAGGGAAACAATCTTTAATTTTAATTTTTTAATTTAAGTTTTTATTTGTTTATATTTAGGTGCCTGTATTTTGTGTTATAAAGAAATTTTAACAAGTTATGGTGCAAGAAATTTTATGTAACAAATAATTACAAAACACAAACTGATACCAGGTATAAGAAATTTTATATATAAAATTTTTATGTAAAAAGAACACTTGATTATCATATTCCAGGATATTATTTTGCATATGAATATTGTTATTAATTTCTAGAGGTACACTTTTAACTCATAAGCTTAAATAAAAAATTAGAAACACATAGATAGGGAATTAGTACTACCCATGTATAATATGCATCCTTATTTTTCCCTCATAAATATGGGCAAAAAGTGCACATTAAACATGGCAAAATATGGTATATATAATCAAAATACATAGCAAAAATATTAAATTTAAAAGGAGTTAAATGGAGTTGTAATGAGTTAGGAACATTTTATTAACTGGGAGAAAGAATTCTTATTTTATTTAGATTTCCATAGTTAAGAAAGGGTTCACATTGTTATCTGTAATTGTTGATTGAATAAAGTAACAAATATTTTCCTGTGTAACAAATTATCCCAGATCTTAAAACAGCAAACATTATTATCTTACGCTGTTTCTGTAAGTTCAGAATCCAGAAACGACCTACCTGGGTGCTGCTGGATCTAGTCTCTCATGGGTTTTCCACCCAGGTGGTGTCTAAGCTGCACTATCTAAGATAACCAGGGCCAGGATCTGGCTCACTCCTGAGGTTGTGCTGCAGACCATAGTACCTGTCCTAAATTGGCCTGGTTGTCTTCAAGACATAGAAGCCATATACACCTGATAAAGAAATCTAATACAGAAAGCAAAAAGGAAATGATGATGATGCCTCTTATATCCTAATTTCAGACACTATACACAGTCACTTCTACTACATGTTATTGGTTAACAGTGAGTCATAGGACCATCCACACTTAATGAGATAGGAATTGGGTTCTATCTTCTGAAGAAGAAAAGTATCAAAGTATATGTGGATTTATGCATATTTTTAAATCACCACATCACCCTGTTAGAAAGTCCAACTCAGGAGGTTTTCTATAGACACAACTAAAGTTTTTAAGACCGAGAATATCACTCAGTAAGCAATGGTGTATTCTCAATGAATAACTGAGATGGTTCAAAACTTACAATAAGGTCAAAACAATTAGCTTGTCAAGATCCAACGTACCTTATTCTTTTGCTGAGCACTTACAAACACTATCAAGATAAATAAAAATCATATCATTCCTCCTCATACCATAGATTTTCTGGACTCTGTTGTTGTTTTTTTATAAACTACCAGTTGGATTCATTATTGGTTAAAATGAGCTTCATGTAAATGCATATGTATACCAATTCTACATTTCCTGCAAGTCATTGACCTCTCTGTATGTAAAAGAAAATATCCTTAAAAATCACATATTCTTCTGTAGTAAAATGGTATTTTTATAGCTATTTATATTGCAGATATGTATGTTTACAATAACATTCTAGTATGTACTTTGTGTGTACTTTTTCATGAGTATTTTATATTGGGCAAGAGAAGAAAAGCACAGCTATTTTGTTAGGATTGCATTTTCATAACTTGAGAGGCAGGATTTTCTTTTTTGTGCACAGAACAGAATTGATTTATGAGTAAGGATGAAAGGGTATTCATCTTTTATTCCACTAATACTCCTGTTCTAACAAAACGTCAATTTAAATTGATTGGTTAGCTAGTGCAGTATACTTGCATACAACTCAAGATATGGCATGTTCAGCCAAAAGCTTAGAAAGCTAACATTTTGGTAATTCCAAATACATTTGCCCAAGGTTTAAATCAGTAGCTTTTAAAAGTGTTTGACATGTATTTTTATTATATCATTAGTTCCAATGACAATATGTTTCCTTGGTTTAGCTACTAATAATCATCTTGTCTAATGTTATTTTTTGTGAGTAATTTTTATTTACAGATTGATGTTCTTTGCAAATTATAAAAGATAAAATATTATTAAAGTAGATAAGGTAAATTTGTAACTAGAGACTATATATAGTTATTATTACCACATTGTTAAGCTTAATGAAAACACATAAACTCCATTTTTTCAATATAAAAACTCAGCATGTTGGTTTGATTTCAGAAAATAGCATATCAATATAATTTGCATGCATATTAATTTTAATTTTGTTAAGTGTCAATATCTAGTTTAAAAACAGTTGTTTCCTTGAAAAAATATGTAATCAACTGAAAATAACAAACATGATGAAAGCTCCTAAAATACTTCATTTTAGTAAAATAATGCTTATTTTACATTTAATAAAATCAAACAAGATTCTAGTTGCATACTCATGATAATCAATAGTTGTTGCCTCTCAGGAAGAGTAACAATAAAGACATCCATTTTTATGTCGTTATTTTCTTAATTTATCAAATTATTCATGAAGTTAAATTCACTTGCTTATCACGTTACTGATAGAAAAGTAGTACTCCATATTTGAATTATATATATTTTTAATTTAATAAAAGCAGAAAGCTAGTTACTTTTATTGGTTACAGAAGTGTCCTACACATTTCACTTGTTTTATTTACCATTGATGTGTTGGTATCTGAACACTAAGCATTTAAAAGACATATTTTCATTAAACTAACTGTAAAAAATGACCAACATATATCTTTATAGCTTAATCATAAAATATATAATTCATATTAATATCAAATGGTGTTATTCTATTGTAGTGATAGTCAAGCCTGCCTGCAGTGAAACATGGGCAGTTATTTTAAAAATGAGTAAACAAGCATCTCTTGCTCATAAGACATTTAGAAAAAACTTGTCATTGTCTATAAAGAGATGGTGTCAGAAAATTGTATTAAGCTAAAATAGTTTTGACTTTCAGTGATGAGAGTTCACATTGCCCAGAAGTCGTTATACTCCATTAATTTCTAAAGAAACTATTCCTGAGTTCCATTTTCCTTCAAATATCTTCAAACCCTCTCTGTGTTATACTTCTGCCCTATTCTTTATGTTCTGGAAGGTAATGAAAGTTTTATGCCATTCTTACAAACTCTTAAAGTAAAACCAAAATGTGTAGTTACTCGTGAGTCCACTGACTTCCCCAGTGACTTTAAATATTCTTAAATCTTGCATTGGAATTTTGATGATTCCATTTTAGAATGCTGGAAAACTTAATAGTCGCATTTGAAAGTGTGTTACTAAGTTTATCATGGCATGTGACTATTTGATACTTTTCAGACTAACTGAGATTGTTCCATTTTATTTTAAAACACTCTTGGAATTGATTGATAATATTGTCTTGTGCATAAACATTTTATGTGAATATTTATTATTCTTTATAAATAGGGTTCAATTATATTTTGAAAGTCACAATTTAGAATACATCAAGCTCAAAAACTCTAAAGTTCAATATTCACCATTATCATGTCTATATGTGATATTGAAATGTTTTTGTCATCCACAATATTTAATCTTTTACTAGAGCTAATAACTATGTAGTACTGAACATATCCTCACCTACCCAGATTCTCATAAAATTGAACAAAATTCAGGTTCATCTGTGAAGGATGTTCTGCTTTTCCCCATTCCATTCCTCAGGGGTATACTTCGTGTACCACTCTGCCAATATTATTGTCATTTTCCTGTTGTTTTCCCTAAAAGCCAATTGCGGGTCCCTCTCCCACTTCATTTTATCTGTTTGTTTATTTTGTTTTGCTTTAGGAGGCTTTAGTTCAACTTGTGTTTTCAGTTCCAGCCTCTTGTCCTTCATGGTTTATTGAATACACTGATGGGGAAATTTATAGTATTTGCTAAGTTATTTCTTCGTATTTGAACTTTACTATACTAGTAAATTCAACGGAAATTCTTCCAATTTCTATGTCATATTGCACGTTTTCTGTCTCCTTCCTTCTGTTCCAACCATTCTGTCTCATCACTACGGACAGATTTAAGCAGGATTTTCATTAATATAATGAATCTTTACAAGACAGAAGTTCATGTTGCTTTTTTGGTAGGATTTATGTCATGATTTATTATTGATTGATCTATTTGTTATGCAAAGTAAAATCGAAGAAATGTTTGGGACAATGTTAGCTGTCTTCATTGAGATAAAAGGTGAAATTCAACTTTCTCTAAAAGTATAAAATTTAATTATTTTGAAATTAAGTTATTCAATTATTTTAGAATGTTGATCTCTGCCAAAGTTTTTCAAATGCTAGTTATTGTCCTAAACCATTAAACACCATCTCTTCATCTCCTGCGTCTTTCAAACCTTTTATATTCACCTTTTGTTTAATTTAACTTTTATTCTATCTCCTTGCTGCTAATTGGAGTCCTGACTTGCTGAATATCTAAGTCCAAAGTGATATTCAGATGAAACCACTGTACTGTCTGTTTTAAGGAGTGAATTCTCTTTTGCATGGCTTGTTCATATATATGTAAAAATACAAAATGAAATTTTTAAGCTCAGAAATTTCCAGATTTGTAGGTATGATTTGTTATTGTTTCTTATCCCTTTCCTAAAACACCCATGCAGACATATAACCACACATATGGAATTACTATTAGTAAAAATTGACTTATTTCTACTTTCGCTGATGATGTGGCTTAATTTAACTTCTTAACAAGAATGTTTTAACTGATATATTTATGACTAATGTCAATTACTTATGTAAATATTAATGCCTTTATGTTAGTTTTCTATTTTTCTATATTGTTTTGCTATCACTTGGTTGTCAAATCAAAATCAAATTTTTTGCTTTATTGAATAATTGACTAAATCAAATCACTATTGAAAAAAATCAACAAACTTCTCTTAAACTCCCACTGCCTTATGCATGATATTCTGAAAAATAGTCTCATTTATCTTTGTTTACTTCTTGTGAAACTTACATATATTGGAGAAAATAGTCTCAGAGATAAGCCATTAGAAACATATATTAAATTTTCTGCTGATGCCCACCTGATTCTTAGAGCTATTGGTCCTGGAATGCGTAATCATCTTTGTTTCTACGCTCCATATTCAAGCTTGTTAACCTTTTTTAAAATCTCCTCCACATTTCCTTCAGTATTTCTGACATCTCTTTTTCTTTTTATCAAATCCACAGCTTCTCTTATATTTAATGCCACTTCTCTTATATAAATGCTGCTTATAAATTTTCTTAATTATTATTTTTCCAAAGATATGCACAGAACAAGGATGAAATATATTTCTCCTTATATTTTTCTTCATATCCCCAAGTAATTTTCTCAAACAAATACAGTAGACTGTCTGTTACCTGTAATTCAAGCATCCAGCACTTTCAACAACCAGGCCATTGCTTTGTTGAATGATTGACTAAATCAAATCACAGGCAACAGGCCAGTTGCTTGAGAGTGCCAGCTGTTTGAGTTATGATTAATGGAGAGATTACTAAATTTACTTGGCATCTCCCAATCTCCATGGGCGTCAGTTAATTGAGAGTCTAGTATACTATACAATGTTTCATTTTAGATCTTACCAACCAGTAGAACATGAAGAATCCATGAGATCTTATAAACTGCCATATACTTTGACTTCTATTCTCCCAATATTGCCATTTCATAACTTTTATTTAAATCTGTATCAAATATTGTGGTAAGCAGAAATCTAAGTTAGCCACCATCATAGCCTTGGTGCTACGCCCTGTATAATTCCCCCCACCTTTGAGTATGGGTGAGACCTGAGATTTACTTCTAGTTAATGCAATGTGGGAATGCTGATGAGCTGCCACTCTCTTGATTAGATTAAGTTATAAGACTATATTAGCAGACTAGAGAGAGAAAAGAAACCCTCCTGTTGACCTTAAAGAAACAAACAGTCATGAGGTGAATGCCTGTGGAGAGGACCACCTGGCAGGGAACAGTTGGTTATCTCCAAAAGCTGAGGTTGTCCTACAGCCAACAGCCATTAGGAAGCCACGACTGCTAGTCATACAACCAAAAGGAACTGAAACTGCCAACCACATTAAGTTTGGAAAAAGACCCAAGTTCTAGAAACACATCCCAGCCAACATGTTGCTTTCTCTCATATGAGACCTTGAGCAGAAAACCCAAAGATAACTGACCTGAGATATATGTATGTATACATGATTATATATTTCTAGAAAATAGAAACATATGCATATACATATATGTTTCTATTTTCTAGAAGTGTATAATCAATGCCATTCATCATGGAATTAATGGAAGGAAACTGCACAATGTTTCATTTTTTTGTATCAATGTAGTGGTGATTGGAACATTGATTCAGTTCCTTATTTTAACAGAATCGTGGTTGTTCTTTAGCTTGAGGTTTCAAAAGTCTCTTTAAATTCACAATAATTCACTAGTTGATGATGCTAGCTACCTTTTATTATACAATTTAGAGTAAAATATTGCTACAGTAGATGCTCTATTAGTACAGAACATATTACCTAAAGCTTCGGTAATTTGAGCTCAGGAGTTCTTTGTCATCTTTACAGTCTAGTGTTGCATTAACTGAAATAACACATTAAATCTCTATGTTCTTAAGCACCTGACTTAATTGAAACCCATGGCAATGATAGCACAAGAACTGACCTAAATAATGACTATAGATAATCACAGTGCAGTGAAAGATGTCAAAAGACAAGCTTATATGAAGCCAAAGGCAGTAACAGAGAACTTTTATTTGATTCAAAGGTTGGGGCAGAATTGGAACTTATTATCCAATAGTAAATTACAGATTGCTAGGGTGGCAGTCTAAATGATAAATTCTAAATTAACATTGGTATGCTTTAATTACACATCAAATAAAAACATGAAAAAGTTGATAAGCTTTTGTTTCTTTATATGCCACATCAATTCTGATTGAAAAATAGGGGCCAGAGAGATATATTTATAAGCTAAGAATTGGTGGAGATTGAACACAAATAATACAAAGTTCAAGGATGCTTTGAATCTCTTAATGATGAATTCTGTTGCTGAAGTTACAAACAAAAAGCAAATGATTCAGGAAACCTAATAAGAATCCAGGAACTGTCTTTTACTAAAAAGTAGATCTCATTTTGACAGAGTCCCTGGATGGCTTTGAACTTAATATTGAAAAAATCCCAACTGTAATCACCTGGAATAATTGGTCCTAGTGTATGTAATTCTAGAAGTTTTTACCAAGTTTTAATTGGGTTCTAGTCCCAAATAGTTGGCATTCTAATTTAACCAAAATATGAACATATGTTCTTATTTTTTGACCAAATTGGAGTGCTTTTGAAGGTAAGATTTCACAATTCCAGAATTATTGTCCATGCTGATGTGTCCATGCTGATGTGGCTGACTATGTAAAGAGGATTAAAACACTTTCAATATATGAGAAAGACTGCGATTAAGGGTTATAAAAGAACCCAATGTTTTGAGACCACAAAGTGTTGAATCACAAACTCATATAATCAAAGTTAAAATTTAACAATCAATGAAAATTAATTATATAATTAATTCAGATTTCTTATTACCTTTACACTTTTAGCTAAATACTAGCTGGATCCCAGGAACACAAACAATATTTTTAGAAAGAATGAACATATAGTCCATTATTCAACCTGCAGGGTAAGAGGAAGTTTCTAAAATTAATTTTAAACCACTCATTGATTTGCAATATATGTAAAAGTCATAGGCAAATCAGTATATAAGGTCTTATTCTGAGGCACTCTTTCTCTTTTTCAATCAGTGTAGACGTGAAATGATGGACTTTATTCTTTAAAGACATTTTTAGAATGTTAGGTAGGATTGCTTCTAGCAGATACAGCTTCGTAGCTTTTGAATCTAGCAATCCCTGCAGGAAGATGGCTTCTCGCTTCCATTATCCACATATGAGTCCCAGAAAATACTCCTCTCTTCTTGGTTTAGATGTCCATTTGAAACCAATCTGTGCTATAATGTGATAAAGTGATATAACTTCTTTAGCTTAGACATATGATCATACCAGTAAAATGGGCAAACCTTATTGACAACCATTTTTGGAATCATGTGTAATAAGAGAAGAGTAACTTCCTCTAAAAAGGGGATAATGGCAGAAAAAGAAACAGATGTGCTACAATTATTTTATGTCTTACACTTATTCACTAAACCTTTTAAGCCTCAACTTCTAATTAGAACTTGAAAAAATTGTATTATCATATAATTGCTGTGAGGTTTAAGTTATCTAGCATAATGCCTAGAAAATAATAGTCATTTTATTTTAATTAATATAGCCCTTTTGCTATAGAATATAAATAGCAAAGTGAAATAATCTGAAATGTTAGAAGATAACTAAGAATTATTGGTAAATTAATGCTGAAGAAAAAATTCTGGAGAAAAAATATAGAAAAGAATAAAGAAAGCAAAAGTGTGTTGTATTTTGAAAATTAATGGGGATTAATCATACACAAATCCAAAGCATAGGTGGGGTATATGGAATGATATACATCCCGGTGCACAGATGATTTCATCAGTGAATTCTATGAAACATTTAAGGAAGAAACACCAACAGTATTAAATTCTAAATCATTTAAGCAAATAAAAGACTAAAAAACATTTCATAACTTGCTTTATGAGGAGAACATAACCAGATACCAAAAACCTGACAAAGGTATTATGAGAAAAGAGTACGGACCAATTTCAACAGAAGAAATTGAGAAAGAACTAAAGAAGCTATTCCTGAATGGCTTTAAACAGCTTATGCCTGCTGTTCTAGCATAGGTATTAATTGTATGTCCTTTAACTATGAAAAAGAGTTCCAATTTAAATAACAAATTATGTGTTCACCCTTGCTATCTCCATAAACCCTATAGTCTGAGTACCTTCACAGTGGAATTCTACTGAAATTTTGATGAGTAGATAATTCTAATGGCTTAGTAGAGGATCAAAGGTCATATAGCATGTAAATAAATACGATATTGTAACTTAATGACATAATAATAAATACTTTTAATAAAATTTATTCATCCAGAATAAAGTATAGTTTGAGCCATTTTTGACATTATATAAGAAGATTTGAATAGTTGAATGTAAAAAAACAAACCTATAGTAATATAAGAGTAAATTATTTTAATATAAGTACAAGAGCTCCTTTTAAAACTGTGTCAAAATCCACAAAAAGAAATAACTATTGACAAATTTTGTGACAAGAATATTAATAAAAAATAAACTTGTATCAATATTTCAACATGCAAAGTAGAAAAACAAATGAAAATGAAAAAAAAAGCTCACAAGTTACATGTTTCTCATCACAAAGTTTATCATAGTTTGTATAAAAAGTGATATTATAAACCTTTAAGCAAAAGACCAGAAACCAATGAAAACATGAGCAAAGGATGTGTGAAATGGACATTTAACAGCAAAATGGCTCCAACTATTTTCAAAGATTCTCAATCTCACTCATCAAAAAATGTAATAAAACGACTTAAATATGAATTTTAATGATTAATAACCAACTTTGTTAGCAAGATTTGAGAGAACAAGATATTTGGATATTTGGGGTAGAGGCTTGCAAACTTCTCCCTCTGCACAATCCTTCTATCTGAAACCTTCCACATGGAATTCCAAAAGCAATCCCAATAAATACTCTGAATTTTTCACTTTATCTTGGTATCTGCTTCCCAGGGAACCCAACTTGGGATACCTGATTAATTATGAAATAATATATGCAATATATTATGAAATAAGATATTGAAATAATTTTTCTAATCATAAATATTTGAAAACAGGTCAAATGTAATTATTAAGAATTTGGTGACATTTATTACAGTACCTTCATGCAATTTAATATACGTACCCTAAAAATGGGAAGCTTTCTATATGAGTACACTAATGTAAACATATTTCCATAATATGTATATAAATGTATATGTGTATATGAAAGTTCAAGCAGTGGACATAGGACACTCTCTTTGGAGCAGAAAATGACTGTGTCTTTCTCCATAAAGTAGCCTTAAATGGGGTATACCGGCAATCATGAATAGTGGCTGATTTTGAAAAGTAGTATCAGGATCGGTGGAAGAGACAGAAGGAAGAAAGAATTTCTAATTTTTACCGTTTATACTATTTTTAATTTTTGAACACAGGTTTTAAAGCCATATCTGTCATCTATCTAGCACGTCTATCTTTCATCTGTTGTCTAACATCTATCATCTATCATTTATCATCTATCTACCTATCTATCTAAATGTATCTATCTCTCTGTTTAAAGACTCTTTTCAGAATCTGCTTACCTAAAGTGTATCTAATAAAACATTTTTATATTTGACGCCCCTAATTCCTTCACATAGTTTTCTAGGATAAAGTCTTTCGAGATGGGTTATTTCTCATGGTGCTTATTTTGTTTAAGGGAAATGAGGCCTTTTTCGACTGTGGAAGTGCACACGGCCTAACCGCACTGATTTCCCCATGAACACTCATGTAGACTTAAATGAACTAACTTCTTTTACCTGCTTCAGGTAAGTGTCAGGCACCATCGTCCATGGAGAATCATTAAGTCAGACTGCCTCAGGAACTCCTACTGAACTCTACTTGAGTGTCACACACAAGTCAGCAAGTGTGCCCTTTAATAGCCGTGCAACCAGGGAAGGTGATGTCAGTTTTACCTTCTAGGAGGCATGCACGCTGTCTCCCCACGTGAGTCTCTTAAAGTTACTTTTCCTGGATGAGAGTGGCATCTCTTTCATCTTTCTCAAGTGGAAGAGATTAAAAAAAACAACTCAGTAGCCCTGTTAAGTTCATTAATGTATGCTCTTTATTATTTCTTTTCTTCAACATTTTTGGATTTAATTTCCTGTTCTTTTTCTAACTTTTTAGAATTACTGTAAGATTAGAAACCTTTTCTCTTTCTATTCTAAAAAATACATTTTTCTATAAATTTTCCTTTAATAATGGCTGTAACTGCCTTGTGTCATGTTGGTATATAATGTTTCATTATCATTCAATTTATAAAATTTTCTAATTTAGTGATTTTTGCTTTGATACTTCATTTTGAAGTATTATAAATTGTTTAAGTTCTAAACATATGTAAATTTTTAAACTTGATTTTTAATTTAGCTGTGGTTAGAGAATATATTTTGAATAGTTGCAATCATTTGAAATGTTTTGAGACATTTTTATGGCTCAATATATGATTCATTTTGGTGAATGTTTTCTCTGTACTTGAAAAGAATGTGACTTCTTATTATAAAATTTCTCTCTTTTATTGTTTTTGGCTACACATTCTATCTTCTATTGAGGATTAGAACCTCTCATGATAATTGTGGCTTTGAGGATATGTTATTAGGTGTATGTGATTTTAGAATTATTATATTTTCCTAGTGAACTGACATCTTATCATAATGCAATATAACTTTTCTAATGTCTATTGCTTTAAAAATCTTCTTGGGTAAAGAGTATAGTGAGTGTTGGTTAGTTTTTGCATACTGTATATTTCACAACTCAGTATTTTGCTTTCAATATTTTTGTATCTTTATATTTAAATTGTGACTTGTAAGAAATATATATTGTTTTGTTTTAATCCAATCTGACATTGTCATTTAATTGGAATACTTAGTTCATTTGTATTTTATGTATTATAGTTACTAACATATCTGTATTTTAATCTACAATATTGCTATTTTCTATTTACCTTCTCTCTTCATTAATATTTTTATCTTCTATTTGTTACTTCTTACCTCTGGAGTATGGGGGTTACAGTCATCTGAGGGTTTGCCTAGCCTGAAATACCCATGATAGTTCACTCATATAGCTTGCAGTTGTGGTATGATGACATTTTGGAGCTCAGCTGGAGCTTTCAACAAGAGCACCAGAGTTTTCCTTCATCTGATCGCCCCATGTGGCTTTGCGATTGCAATACAATGTCTGGGTTTCAAAAGAGAGCATCACAGGTGTGATACAAGAAGGAAGTGACACATGAGAGGCCTCTAAAGATCAAAATTCAAAATTTTCAAATTGTTGCTCCCATTACATTCTATTAGTCAAAGAAATGACACAGGTATTCCTGATTCTAGGGCAAAGAAATAACTTCCACCTCTTGATAGGAGGGGAATGAAAGGAAGGAATTGTTAGGAGTCATTTTTGGAGATGAGCGGCCACAGTCGTCTTCTTTTGAGTTAATTGGATTTTATTGTCCTCATATATTATCATGATACTTATATGTCATTTTACTAAACATTTATTCTAGAATAATACTTATTTTTAACCCATTAAGGATATCATTACTTTATCTTTTGATAACTATTGTTTCTGTTGTTCCTTAGAGATAATACTTCTTTTTAATCTCTGGTTGCCTTTAAAATTTTATTATATTGTTTGTCAGAGATTTATGATGATATCACTAGTTCTTCTTATATCTTTTTATTTACTCACTGTTTACCTAACATAGGGTTTATAGCACTTCTTTAATTGGTGACTCGGTTTCATTTTTAATTTTCAGAAAATCTCGATAAATCATCTTTTAAAAATTGAGTTTCTGCTCCATTTTCTCCTCTTTTTCTTTTTTCTTTTTTGTTTTGTTTTGATTCATTTTTATTGTTAGACTTATTGGGGTGACATCTGTTAGCAAGGATTACATAGGTTTCAGGCATACAATTCTAGAGTGCATTGTCAGCTTGGTGTATAATAAGTTCACCACCTAATGTGACTTCTCTTTCCATCACCTTATATTTAGCTTCCCCCCCTCCTCTCCCACCCCCTCCCCTTACTCCCCTCCCTAACCCACTCATCCCCAAATAAACATTAAACTATTGATTGTTCATTTCTTTTTTCTTTGCTTTCATTTTTATATTCCACATATGAGTGAAGTCATACAGCTTTTTGTTTTTTCTGTCTGGCTTATTTCACTTAGCATGATGATCTCCAGGTCCATCTATTTGTTGCAAATGGCAATATTTCATCTTTTCTTATAGCTGAGTAATATTCCATTGTGTGTATGTACCACCGCTTCTTTATCCAGTCATCTGTCGCAGGGCACGTTGGTTGTTTCCATGTTTTGGCCACTGTGAACAGCGCTGTGATGAACATTGGGGTACATAAGTCTTTGCGGACAAAGGTTTTCAAGTTCTTTGGGTAGATCCCCAGAAGGGGAATTGCTGGGTCAAATGGTAGCTCCATTCCCAATTTTCTGAGGAGCCTCCACACTGCCTTCCACAGTGGTTGTACCACTTTGCACTCCCACCAGCAGTGTGCCAGAGTTCCTTTCTCCTCACATCCTCTCCAGCACTTGTTATTCCTTGTCTTGTTGATAATAGCCATTCTCACAGGTGTGAGGTGTATCTCATTGTGGTTTTGATTTGCATTTCCCTGATAGCTAATGAGGATGAGCATTTTTTCATATGTCTGCTGGCCATTTGTATTTCTTCATGGGAGAATTGTCTGTTTAGTTCTTCTGACCACTTTTCAATTGGGTTGTTTGTTTTTTTGTTGTTAAGTCTTATTAGTTCTTTATATATTTTAGATATTAGACCCTTATCTGATGCGTTGTTCGCAAATATTTTCTCCCATTCAGTTGGCTGTCTCTTTGCCTTGTTGATGGTTTCCTTTGCTGTGCAGAAGCTTTTTAGTTTGATATAGTCCCATTCATTTATTTTTGCTTTTACTTCGTTTGACTTTGAGGATCTCCTCTTTTTCCATGATTTACCATATTTTGCTGTGTATAATGCACTTTTGTGCCCAAATTTGTGAGGAAAAAATAAGAACGTGCATTATACTTGGGTAGTACTAACTGTATTAATATAAATATTTAAATTCTTTTATTTATGTTTATGAGTTTAAAAGTGTAACTTTAGAAATCAATAATGATAGCCATATGCAAAATAATATCCTGAAATTCTATAATTACTTTTTTATATAAAAAAATTTTGTACATAAAATTTCTTATACCTTGTATTTGTCCTTGCGTTTTGTAATTATTTGTTACATAAAATTTAATGCACCATAATATGTTTAAAAAATACATGCTAAAATTTCTTCATAATACAAAAACCAAATACCTAAATATAAACAAAAATTTGAATTAAAAAATTAAAACAAAATAATTTTTTCTTGAAAGTTTGGGCCAAAAATGTGGGTATGCATTATACATGGAGCACATTATACATGGCAATATATGGTAGTTTATATGTGTGTAACACCTTTTGCTTATATCCTTGATTAATGGTTTTCTTTTCCAATTCACTTATTTTTGTCTCAAGTATTTCTATCTGCTGTTTAACCCATTGACTGATTTCTTATAGTTATTTTATTTTTAGTTCCAGACTTTTTATTTGATTCTTTTTAAATCATTTTAAATTACCTGCTGAACTTCTCCATGTTAACTTTAAATCCTGGGGCATATTAATTATTGTTATTTTGAATTTTGTGTCTGACCTATCTATTTTCTAGATATTCTATGACTGCTTCTACTGTATTTTCTATATTTTTTGGTCAAATCTTTTTCTTTCAAAAATTGTAGCAATTTTTTTGAGGATTTGTATGTTATATTTCTCTGGAGAATATTAAATTTTGCTTTTGTTAGCAGTAGTAATACTAGATCATCTTTTCTTACTCAGTAACCAAGGCTATTTGAAGCTGGCTTCAAAGCACTAGTTTATGTCTGGTTCAGCTGGAGATTTTTTTACCAAGGCACTTCCTTCTAATTAGGCCTTAATTTTTGTCATTTTTGTTCTGTTTTATTTTATTCCCTCTCTTTCCTAATCACATGTGTATGTTGAGTTTGCTTAGTTTGTCTGTATCTACCTCACAGTTTTGGAATGGACAAATTATTTCAAAGTCAAATATGCTTGGATCATTCAGAAAAAAGTCCAGCTATAAATGCCTCTATTTTTCAAATTACATGGCTGGATACTTTCCGGAGAGCCCTTGTCCTTGCAATACCAATCACCAGGATTACCCCTCTGGAATTTCTGTTTGCTCTTTGATTCTTATTCTTTTGTTCTCACTTTCTTGGTAGTATTCTAATACCTTTGAATATAATTTTAATAAATTCGTGAGCTTTTCAAATTGTTGTTCATTGAAGAGTTGGTCCTACACACCTTACTTTTATTTATAAATGTACACACGTTTATGGGTATGTGTATGTGTATAATTTTCCCAGAGCAGCCTTATGAATTTTATCGAATGATTCATCTAAACTAGTTTTCCTTTTGCTTTAATAATCTTTCAAGTACTATTATAATACCAAGATGTGGGAAATGGGAGAGGTTTGCATTCATTCTTTTTCCCATTCTTTTTTTTTGGGGGGATAGCTCCCTGGTTGGGAACTGAGCCCAGGACGCAGCATTGAGAGCTCCGAAGCCTAAGCACTACACCACCAGGGAACTCCCTTTTCCCATTCTTTGGCAAGAAAATAGATACGCTTTTATTAAAGTGCATTTACCACAGCACTTTTCTATTGGATATATAGTCTCAGCTGAAAATTAAAATTAAAAGAAAAATTCTAATTCATAATTCTATTAAAATTAATAATAAACAGGTCACTACTTTTTTTTGCTCCTGCATAGTTTTTTTCTGCATTTCTTCAATTACTCTTTAATGCATGTAAAGTAGAGAGAGGATGGCAGGTTTGATGTAATGCATTTGATTTGGAAAATATTTTCTTCAACATAGATAGCCTAAACCTGTAAAGATATAAATATATGTAAATTGTGTAACTACTTTTTACATTCTTAGCCTTTCAAGAAGTATTAAAAATGGTAAAAGATATGTAATTTTAGAAAATCAATATTTAGCAATTTATTTCCTGCTCATGATTATTAAATAATTATAATTATTTTAAAGCACAGACTATCCTCAATTCTCTTTGGCATACAATAAGCAAACCAAAAAAAAAAACTCAAAAATTAACACATAATATAATAATGTTTCTGAGTCTTCATTTGTGCCAGGCAAAGTGTTAATCCCCTCACACACAACCTGATATGAATCTCAGAGCTAGTAGTTAGGCAACAAAGTTGAGGAAATAGGTTCAGAGAGGTCACGAAAATTTCTCTAAGTTATAGAAATAGTAAGTAATACAGGAAAATATTGCAATTTAAATATGACTATAAGAAAAGTTCTTGTAAGCACTTTCTTCATGGTCTCTCAATTGAATATTATTACCTGAAAGCAAATTACCTAACAGTGAAGAAAGAGTTGTTTCATCTGAATGAAGATCAAAAAGAAACTGTGTCCTGTGAGGAAGAGCAGAAAAAAAATAAAAAAAGAAGAAATAAAAGTGTTTAGATTCTGGGAGAAGTGCATATGCAGAATGGCTGTGGTCTCAGTCACTGCTTCTACCCCTTGGACGTTCAGTACATTGTAGATAATACTCCCCTGAAATTGATGGGCAGATAAAACACTGCAACAGAATTGTTCTCGTTATTGTGACATGCAGTGCCCTGGAGAATGAGAGACACTCATTTTTATCTCAGATTGAAGATTACTTTTCAATAAAAATTAAAGACTCAGAATTACTTTGGATGACAACCACCATTAAATAAATTATGTGTGAAACGCTACCAGTGTCTGAAATTGCAAATAAATAAAACAGATATAAAATGAACAAAGAAACAAAGTTAACCCGATAAGAATTCAACAAAATTATAAAATAATTTGCAGTTCAAAAGTTCATGAAAGAAAAGCATATATTTGGGCATTTTGCAATATATGACATGATAAAATGTTTATATATATATATGTGTGTGTGTGTGTGTGTGTGTGTGTGTGTGTGTGTATATATATATATATATATATATATATATATATATATTTTATTTTTGAATAAACTAGAGATTCAGTGACCTAAAATAGAAACTCAATTATAAAAATTATATCACAAGTTATAAAGATAAGTTAATGGAACAAAACAGTATATATAAATATATATGACTATATATAGTAATACAATAGTTATAGATGCATGTACATTTGTAAATACATATTTATATATGCACATATATATTTTCATTATAATTAAGCATTATTTATATACATATATATTTCTGTTTAAAGCACTTGACAGTTCATTAGGTTTGGAGCTCCATTTGGTCCTCTTTGCTATGTCTTTTTTTCTCAGATTTGCCTGATATGATATAAATAGCCTCTTTTTATCACTAATGATAGAAATTTGTAAAGATCATACTTTGATTTCAGCTGTTTTATTTATATTCTCAACATCATAAAAATTTTCAAACTATGGCACAACAGAAAGTAAATCAATATGTGTACATCAAATACACTGTCACACTGATTCCTCAAGGAATGGTCACCAAAGCATGTTGTAAAAACTATCTGCTGAGCAAAAAATGCTCTGCTCTTTGCCTGTGGTTAATAATTTGTAATCAATATTCATTTAATATTACAATTTACATGTGTTCATAATGCTAAAAAAGGAACAGCAAGAAAGAAGAAAAGAAAAAAGACACAGAGGCAGAGACAGAATGAGAAAGACACCTAGTGATTTCAGATTTCTTAGAATGTGATGCTTTAATGAAGAATGACAAGTTTCTTTTCATATTTACTTGTCATTTACATGTCATGTTTGATAGTCTATTCAGAACCTTATCCATTTTGATTTTACTTATGAGATTTGAAAGCTCTTTATATTTTTAATATGTCCTATCAAATATGTGATTTGCAAATACATCTTTCAGTGTGTGTCTTGCGTTTCTATTCTATAAAGAGTGTCTTTGGCATAACACAATTTTTATTTTACCAAAGTTGAATTTATCAGATATTTCTTTTAGCATTTGTACATTTGGTCTCATGCTTAAAACTCTGCCAAATAGAAAATCACACAGTTTCTCCTATGCTTTATTCAATCAATACCTCTTAGAGTTCTATGTTTTAGTCTGTGATGTGTACAGGTTCATATACTTTATATATGAATATCCATTTATTTCAGCACCATTATTTGAAAAGACTTCCATTCTCCCTTGAACTGCCCTGTAACACTGTTAATACTCTTATTCATTCTATACTGATTATGAATATTTATTACATTAATTACTAAGACAAGGTAATGAATATTTGGTTTCTTTATTGGCATACATTTTATCTCTTCATCTAAACTGCTGTCTTAGCCAGGTAAACATCTTTTCCCATTTCATCTTTTATCCTGAAAGCCTTAGCCAATGTCTTGACTACACTGGCACCAGGTGTATCATCATTTAAAGGCTCAACTTTATATGAAAAATTCTATAACACATTTATAGCTTCCTTTGAAAAACTAAATACATTGTAACAGAGATCAGTGTTGGTAATGTTTCACTTTTTTCCAAGAACTTTATAGTTCTGTATATTCATAGAAAATGCATTAGAAATTGTGGTAAATTAGATCAACTATTTTATTCAGGAATATGGTCAAGTTCAGATGACACTATATTTTGTGACTCACAATAATTATAGCTGTTTTTTTTTTCTTTAACCTGAGACTGACCATATAACTCAAAGGACTTCTTGAGTTTTCACCCAGGATCAAAGAACAGCCTCACTATGTACATTTTAAGAAGACAGTAAAATTCACAATTTTCCCATACCTATATTACCTAAATCCTGCTTCTTCAAAATAAAATACATATTTACTTTTGTCAACTAAATGATTGGATATTCTGAATTATATAATATGTAATAAAAATCATTGTAGAATATTAGCTCTAGTGGGACGGTAGTCACCAAATGTCCATTTTCTTCATTTTGGTCATAGAAAAAATATTCATGCTTACAGAACTGTGTTGCAGTGGAGTCAAGTTACCCCAAAACAATACAGCATTAGAGTTCTTAACATTTAAGGTAGTAAATGTCTTCTTTCATGTTGCTAGTGGGCATTTGTATCTGAATGTTAGGCATTAAAATGCTATATGAATTTGCATTGTGGTACTACCTGAATCAGCGGTGGGCTTTAGCAGAATCAAACACAAAATTGCTTTAATATGTCATTTTACATACTAGTAGAGATCAAGTTAGTTGGTATTATTTCATAGAATTGTATATTTTTCATCAATTCAATATTAGATATGTCTCATTTAGAATTCTTATGGTGGCTTGACTTTGTTCTAGGCTGTTACTCCTTGTTGTTTCACTGTCTTTTAATTATTCCTCCCATTCTATGTATTAAAATGGAATGCCTCAAGGATACTGTGATGGCAACACTAAGCAGTGTTGTTTTCCCTTGTAATGAATCTTGGGAAGGATATTGTTAGACCACAAGGCAAACTAGAAAGGTGGATTTAATTTGCATCAAATAAATATTTTAAAGTTAAATGAATAAAAAAAGTTATAAATGAATCAAATATATAAATTCCTTATTAACATTTAGTTAAGAATTTTTAGGAATTTATTTTATTTCTAAGTATTCAAACCCATCATTGCTATAGAAAAAAGTGAGACAATTTCTTCTTCAGCAGGGTATGTGTCCTACTGAAACACTGTTACTTTGAATATAGGTCAGATGCTAAAACAAATATCAAGGCCATTGTTTCTTGCTCCTTTGTGTAGTGTAGTAAACTATAAGCATGATATTTTTCTGCCCTATCTTTCCTAGACAAAATAAGTATTCTTTGATTTCTATGATATAAGCAAAGAGTAATAAAAGAAAGATTATTGCTTTGAGAGCAAGTATTTTAAAACATAAACTCAATTAAAATTCCCCTTATAAATTTCAATGTATTATTGATTTTCACATTCAATATCAATGAAGAAATGTTCATGTGTTGAATATTTACTACATATGGAAATAATTTAAGTTTTTTGCAAACATCATATTCTTAGACTAAAAAGTCTGTTCTCTTTACAAAAATAGCATTAAATACTTTAAATTACCAATTTTGCAACAACCAAAAACCATGCAATTAGCTGCATTACTTTGACTTACACTCTATAATCTAACAGATAAATTTAATGAATTAACATTTCCATTATCGGTAGTAATTTACTAATACCAGTATTTTCTACCTTCTCCAAGCTCTCTTATTGGGTAAGAAATCTATTTCTGTATTATTGCTGATTTTTTGCAATAATATAAACCTAGTGTTTAAGTGCAAACCTCCTACTTTATATTTGAGAGACATATTTGAGGGAAGCCTTCAGATATAGGTGATTTAGGATATCCAGTATCAAATAGTAAGTGTCAGGTTTCCTATTTAATACAATTTAGAAATAATATAAATAATTCTCATAATTATCTTTTTTCAAATATATAAACACTGTTTTTTAAAAACTTTTTATACCAGTAATTGACCAAAATTAAAATTGATTATGGCAGATCAATTACTTACTAGATAACGTTACTAGGTATCTACAGATGGGATGTGGCATATCCTTCAGAACAATAACACATGAATCAATAAAAAACATTTCTTTACATAATTCACTAGCAAACTTAATTGGCTAACTATTGTGTCAGAATATCAAAAACCAAATTAATTTTAAAATGAATTATCGTGATTTAACATATATTGACTTTCATTCATTCATTCCCTCATTTATTACTGTATCTTCTACTCTCGCAGAGATAGATTCATCAACAATCTGGAATACTATCTCATTTATCTTCCTGACTTAATGTATCCTGAATATCTAACTATATATTGAGCACACATTATTTGCTGAATAAATAAATTAAATTTTCTACACTTTTGCTCATGTTTTCATTTCTTTTCCTTATTTTTAGTAAAGTTAGTAAATTATTGAATTATTCTGTATTAGTTTCAATCATTATGGCTTTATTGGAAAAGAAAGTATATTAGTATATTTTAAAATTTTAATTCAGGCAATTTAATTAATTGCCCAAATACAGAAAATAATGACTTTAATTCATGTTAACATAATTGCCTTTTATTATGTATAATGACTTAAAATCTTAACATATAATAGCTGGCATTTACACTGAAAGGAATATTCTTTCAGTATTATTCTCAATTAAGTAGGTGAAATAATAAGAAATAGCCAAATAGAAGAATGTGAAAGACTAAGCTGGGCTTTATCTGAATTATAGTTCAGCTCAAAGCCCATGAACCTCATAAATCACTACCTTCTTAACTAGAAAGAAGAGTTCTATTGATACTACTATAATTCTTTATAGTGGATTTTCCCACTCTATGATCACTTTTGTTAAGCTCTTAAAAATGAATCAGGAAGAAATGTAGGAAAAGTACATTCATTACTCTCTACCCATCATATATTCACTCATCACTCTGTATCCATCAAATATTCACCAAAGGAGAAGAGAGAAGCTTAAGTTTCCCTAGAAATTCAGACATAATAATGACCTAAAACCATTTAGAATTTTAAGTATTTTAAAAAATGGGCATATCTATGGTTTGTTTTAGTTAGTGTTGCAAAGTAGAAACACTGCCTCTGACTTAGACATATACTATTAATAATTTAAATTCTGGCTTTGCCATGTATTGTGTTGCTTTGGACAAGTTATTTAAACTATTGGAAACTTGGTTTTGTCATTTGCAAAAATACGAGCAATAATAAAATATAACTTTGAAGAGAGTTGTATTGACTAAATGAGGTAATTGATAAGTACAAAGATTATACTCAACATGCACTAAAATGTACAGATCATGATCACTTTGAAGACTTTAGTGTATATCTGTTTCCATATTTATGGCTTAAGAAGTTCAGAAGTGACAACCCACAACTGGGAAATAAATTCATAAATTAGACTAATCAAATTTATTTAATATTAACAGTGTGATACACTAATTCTAGAGTATGCCCCCGAACCTGACTTTCAAAGACTACCTGAATCAGGCTCTTACTCAAAAAGCATAACCAATCGTAGGATGAAAACTTCTAAGCTTTAACTTGGCATTTTCAGCTAGGGTCCATGCTTGCCTCCAGGGCAATGTGAGATAATGGGACAACAGCAGACTTTGGTGTTAGTCATTGCTCTTCTGCTTTCTAGTCCTGGGTCTATGGAAAAGTCACTTGTACTCCATAAAATTTAAAACCATTTCACTTATAACAAGTAAAAATTATCTTGGTCTCAAATTTTATAAACTTATTTTGAATTGTGAATATGAAGTACCAAATGACAGACAATACTACTCATTTTAGAAACTATATTGACAGTTGTGCCTCAATTTACACAATATTTCATTGGTGAAATGAAAAAGCAAAATAATTAAACAAACAAAACCTTAAAATTTTACATGTTTATAGAGCCTGAACGAAATCTTATTGAGCGACAGCTTTTGGAAACTTTTCAAAAAGAGAATTAAATCACAATCAGTGAAATAAAGTTAGTACACTGTATTATGAACTTGATCATTCTTGATAAAAAAAGATTCCATTCAGTTAACTGACAGTTTTTATTTTTCTTCTTGTATCTGGTATTTATTGATATATACTTGGAAAATACCTCAGAAATTTCTGATGTAGACATGGATTATTTTGAAATTATGACACTGTTAATTGTTAGTTGTTTTTTAGTTTCCTTAATTTGCTACTTTATTTGTAATACTTGCTGATTACTTTTTATGGTTATAAAGAGAGGTGTATATAGAAAAATTATATATCTGAATTCATGGCTGAGGACCCTAAAATAGACTGAATGGTAACATATATTTAGAATCTGTTAATCTCTCAATTAACATATGTATAAGTATATTTATATCATATTGCATACCTTTTGATTGACCAAATTTCCACAATTACTCACCTCTTACCCTTTGATTTATCTTGACCGAAGTTTAGTTATCTTCTCTCCCCATATGCCCTTGAACTTTGGCTTGCCTCCCAAACCCGAGCAAGCATAAACTGATTATAGTGGGACATATTTTCCTTCAAATTGCTCTGACTATGCTGTTTTCTCACACTCCCTTACTCTCCCAAATTTTCCTGGAAAATTTCTGCTCCTTCATATAAAATAACTAATTAACTATATTATCAAAAATTAGAACTTACAAGCAAATGCTGAATAAACATTTGTTTTTAGAATGAATACCCTAGGTTTGTATTTAGAACAATAATTCCAAGTCTACTTGATAACATTACTTTAATGCATGCAGTAGGGGATGAAATTTTTGGTGACACAACTTTTTCTATTTTAGAAAATCTCACATTAAAAAACATATTGTAGCTTGCCACTTGCATAGATTTACAGTTCTTCTTTGGCAATGGACTTTCAGATGAGATCAGGAGCATTCAGTGTGGTATGACCAGACAGTGGCAATTGACTTACAAAAAAATCTCTTGAAAAACTATTTAAATGTCACAGCCATTTGTAAGTCTTCGTTACAGACTTTGTTAAGACTAACACAATGAGGAAAAGCATGACAATTCAGTGTGGGCTGGCAAAGCCTGAGGATACAAAATCAATACTAAATAAGGGGAATGAATACTTTTGTTGCATTTTTCACAAGCAAATCTGGACTTAGGAACACTTAGAAATATCAGATTTATTATCTGAGTCCTATCTCATTGAATTATGTAATGAAAAGGTCGGATATAGAAAAAAGAATCAGTAAATATGTCACAGAACACAAAACTTGACCTGAAAGGACTGCCTTTTCTATTCAGCAATTTTCAGGTTGAGAACAAAACATTTCAATAAAGTTTCCTAGGGACAGAGTATAATTAGGAGAAAATGACCTTGAGGTTTGAACTACTTTTAAAACAGCAACCTGGCAATTATTGTGGGCATGAATGGCAGTTCAAGATTGATGTTTTTAAGAAAACTCTGAAATGCAATATATAAATGAAACTTTGTCTTCTGGTCATGTATGGCAAATCTTAGCCCTGAAAGTCACTCTTTATCTCCTAATGCCAACAAAGTACCTAACCTATTTCATTAGAATAGGCAAAGGAGTCTATTAAAATAACTAATCTAAACATCTACTTTTCAAAAGAGGTTCTGCTTTTTCAGAAAAGTGCATATGCTTGATTACAAATTTTATATCACACAGATTAGAACTCTAAAAATTAATATTTATTTTACTTGTTATGTACACTAATATTTTGTAATGTTCCCAAACCTCACTCTTTCTAAAAAGGCATATTTAAATTGTCATTATTAAACCAGCATTTTTTGATAACTAAAAATGCAGATTCCTACCTAAAACAATAACACTTTCATGAATATCATAAATTTCAACTCACATTATTGATGTAACATAGGAGCTTGGACAATTAATTTCATGAACTCATCCTAGAAAAAGCACTACATACCTCATTGCTGAATATTACTACGGTCACCTTCGAAGCACTCCCCTTGGGAAGCTATGCACCAACACCAGCGCCTAGTCCACCTTCAAAGCAATTTTGGAACCCTTTCTGGAATGGCCAACAGAGCTGTTGCACTGCAAATCGGACAATTAAGTTTGTGAACTTGCCACTTTTCAGATACATTGACAGCACTGTACAGTGGTGCCAACATAAGTACCTGGTGGCAAGTTTGCCAACTTAATTCGCAGATTTTGGCTATGATGACAGCTCTGAGGGCCATTTCAGAAAAAGAGCTCCAAAATTGCTTTGAAGGGTGAGCTAGACACTGGTATTGGTGCATAGCTTCCCAAGGGGAGTACTTCAAAGGTGACCATAATGATATTTAGCAATGAGGTATGTAGCACTTTTTCTAGGATGAGTTTGCAAAATTAATTAATTGTCCCATCTCATACATAAAGCAAATATTGACCAACTTCAAGACAAAGATCAATGGTAACACAATCATAATAAGGAACTTTAATACCCCACTAACAGCAATGGACACATCTTCCACACAGAAAATCAACACAGAAATATTGACCATAAATGACACAGTAAACTAGATGAATTTAATTGGTATTTTTAGAACATTTCACCCAAAAGCAGCATAATATACATTATTTTCAAGTGTATGCCACATTTTTCAAGGGAGACAACATGTTAGGCCACAAAAAATGTCTCAAAAACTTTTTTAGAAGATTGAAATCAGATCAAAAGTCTTCTTTGATCACAATGATATGAAACTAAAAATCAATTATGAGAAAAAAACTGGAAAACACACAAACTTATGGAGGCTAAATAACATGCTACTAAACAATAGATGGGTCAACAATGAGACCAAGAAAAAGTTCAAAAGATAACTGAGACAAGCAAAAATGAGAAGACAAGGACTCAAAGTCTATGGGACACAGTGAGAGCAGTTCTAAGAGGGAAATTCATAGCGATGCAGACCTACCTCATAAAACAAGCAAAATCTCAAATAAACGGTCTAACTTTACACCTATGGGAACTAGAAAAAGAACAGCAAAAGAAGCCCAAAGTGAGTACAAGGAAGGAAATAATAAAGATTGATGGAGAATAAACAAAAGTGAGACTGAAAAAAAATACAGAAGATCAATAACACCAAGAACTGGTTTTTTGAAAAGATAAACAAAATTGGCAAACCTTTAACCAGACTCATTAAGAAAAAAGAAAGAGAACCCAAATAAATAAAATCAGAAATGAAAGGGGTTCCCTGGTGGGGTAGTGGCTAGGCTTTGGTGCTTTCAACGCTGCTGCCTGGGTTTGGGTTTGATTCCCAGCCAGGGAGCTACCAAAAAAAAAAAAAAAAAAAAAAAAAAAAAAAAAAAAAAAAAAAAAAAAAAAAAAAAAAAATAAAGAAA
>PVJL010011906.1:0-40134 GCA_004026885.1 Lyroderma lyra | reverse complement strand
AAGCGCAGCCTTGAGAGGGAAGTACATGTGAACTCAGAGATCAAGTCATGCTAAGGAAGTCCCCAGGGGGTTTTCTGAGGTCTCAGAGGGTTTTCTGTCCTGTGTCCTGGAAACATTCTGGCCTCAATCAGGACTGGAGTGAGAAGACTTAACATCTGGCAGGATTTCTATGAGTATTTATTGAATGAATGATAAATTGAATAAATGATGCTTTATTTAAAAAGTATCATTTATGTGAATAAAGAAGGATGAGATTTTCAATGAATCGAAATATTTTCAGACCATCATTCCACTCACTTCCTCACCTTTTCATCACTGCCAGGAGCAGCAAGGGTTCTTCTTGCCCAGGCAATAAAGAATTACAGATCAGTGAAACAAAGAAAAGCAGAGGAAAGCTTTATTGAAATATGGTTCAAGAGAGAAACAGGCCAGCCAAGTCAAGAGAGACATGGCATGGAAGGATTTCGGGCTTGGGCTTTATACTGTTTGCTCTGAGCCAGCCCTGCATGTGATATATGGACTCGGGTCATTTGACATATAGACTTAGGTCATTTGATTGACATGTGTAGGTTCTATAACTGCTTTCTTTTTGCACAAGCCCTTACCCAGAATATATACAGAAAAACCTACTGTGGAAAGCAAAAGAACAATTCCAATTTATTATTAACTATATTAATAATAAGGCTAAGGTTAGGCCAAGAGCAAGGTTTAAACTTTTGGGACAGATAATTCTGATTGGATTTTACTCCTCTGTTATCAGGAGGTTCTAATCACAACATTAGTCCCCAGGAGTGGGACCTGGATGATCCCTGGGGAGTGGCCCGGGGGTGCAAAGCACCCGTTACACTATTGCCCACCCATCGTGTTGCTCATATCTACCTGCTCCCTACCATTACCTGCCTCATCTCTTGTGTACAAATATTTAGTCAATTCTCTCATCGGAAAGGTGGGAGGGAACCTTGGCCAAAATCTTCCATGTGGGCCAAGAACGGCTAAGCATCGCTACATAGGTAGAATTGCCAGGTAAAATACAGGACTCCTAGCTAAGTTTGAATTTCTAATAACAAATAGTTTTTTAGTATAAATATATACCAAATATTACATCTTTGCTCATTATGGCAGATATTATATTTTTGCTAAGACTGGTGACACTCCATGTAGAGGTTTTTGTTCTTAAATAAATTGGTTAAATAAATAGTCAGTGTCTACTTTTTAAATGAATGTTTGTCAAGTTTTCTAAGATAACCTACCTATCTTCAAAGAGGAAGGACCACCACTTACATCTGGAACTGAACTAAAAATACATCTTGTCCTTCAGGTAGAGAATTTTCTTTATTATTATTTGTCAAAGTTAGGGAGTATTTTCTCTTTATTCTCCAAAATAGTTTGTGTGGGATTGGAAATACAAGTATATATTTTTGGTAGTTTCATAGAAGTCTTCTGAAAACTCTCTTGACTTAAAGTTTTCTTTATAAGAAAATTTTTTGTTTATTTATTTATTTGGGGGTGGGTATTTCCCTGGCTGGGAATTGAACCCAGGCCGCAGCATTGAGAGCACCGAAGCCTAGCCACTACACCACCAGGGAACCCCCAAGATTTTTTAAAAATATAGATTAAATTTCTTTAATAGTTGTAGTGGAACATTCAATATTTTCTTAATTAAAAAAATTAAGAATGTTTTCACTCCAGACATTTAAGAAAGGAAAGAAGCCCATTTAGGGGTTGCGTGATTGAAAAGGAATCAATGACAATAGTCCTTGGCACCCTGTGCTCCAACTACTTCACTGTCTTCAAGGTGTGTGACTGAAAAACCTAACCCCACCCACTTTGCCCTATACACAGGTGTGCCTTACAAAAATAGAGTGTTCATTGATCTTCCAGGGCTCTGGGCTCTGTAAATAATCACATTCCCCAATCCTGGCTAAACCAAATGAGTAGAGATAGATCTGTGGTGTATTATCTTAACGAAACCAGTGAATACTTTAGTTAGCAGTCATAGACTGTTTCCTTAGCTCAGTAGTTGTACAATGTTTCTTTCTTCTTTTGCCCATCAGAACAAAACATGATTCCTAAAATTATATCAATGTGATGCATGGATTTTGCATTGTACTTGAATTATAATACAATATGACTTGATTTATTTTGTTCCTCAAATACTTTCAGCTTTGGTCATTGGGAGTTCTTTCAGTAGGCTCCTGTGTCCTGTAGACACAACCTTATTGGTAGGTTCTTATTTTTATAAACACTTCCTTAATTTCTGACTCAGTAAGATGTTCCAGGTTCATTTCTATATTACCACTATCATCTTAGATTCAACCATTTCTTCAAAAGCTTTTGTTCCTTTTATTGGAGATAGCATTAAAACCAAGATCTGGGCACATGGAATGTCCCACAGTCCCTAAGTATTTTTTCTCGCTTTATTGGTTGCACCATGACGAAGTAACCGCCTGAGCTAAAGCCGACCCGATTTTTTCTCGCTTTATTGAGGTATAATTAGTATACAAAAATACACATAATTAATGTATAAAAATGAGGATTTGGGACTTAAGTATAGACTCATGCTACTATCACCACAATCCAGGTAATAAATATATCACCTCTGAAAGTTTCCTTGTGTCCTGATTTTTGTTCATGGGTTTGTCTTTTTGTGCTAAACAAGACAACATGAAATTAATCCCCTTGACAAATCTGGGGGTGCATAATACCTTATTGTTAGCTACAGGCACAATGTTGTGCTGTAGATTCTGGAAGCATTTTCTGTGTTTATTGATATGAACATGAGATTTTTGTCTTTTATTCTATTAATGTGGTGTGTCCCATTGATTAATTTGAGTATGTTGAACTATCCTTGCATCTCAGAAATACATCCCACTTGGTCATGGTGTAAGAAGCTTTCAATGTTCTATTGAAATTGGCTTGCCTAAATTTCATTTACTTTTTTTGCTGTCATTTTCTCCTATTCTTTCATTTGGGGCATGCTTCGTTGTTTCCTCATTTTGGCTGCCTCTCTTTGTTGATTTCTTTGCATTAAGTAGATTTCCTATGTCTTCTAGTATTTGCCAGGTGGCCTTAGGCAATAGGTGTCCTATGTGGTTCAGTGGCTCAATCTTTCTGGTCTCCGGTGTTGTGTGCTCCAGGAGTATACCCTTGTATGTGTTGTCTGTTCCCACCTGTTCTAGTTGAGCTTTGTTGACTGTTGGTACATCAGTGGGTGGGACGGACTCTCAGGTTGACTGTTTGTGAGGATTGGCCATGTTCACAGTGTCTGAGTGGTTATGTGTGGGATGACCCTACAGAGAACGATTCACTCTAGTGGGCTCATGTGCCTATTAAGATCACCCTTTAAATGTGCCACTTGTGGTGCTAATTGAGTAGTTTTCTTTTGTGTTCTGAAGCTGGCCACTAGGTGTGCTGGTGTTGGGGCTTCCTGAGAGGGCCTCCTATATAGGCTAAGGTCAGCTGCGGCTTGTGGTCAGTCTAGGTCTACCTGGTAGGAGTTACAGAGTGATCCTCAGTTGGTTGCTGCCTGTGCTGGAGCTGGAGGCATGTGGGAGAGGCCACACTGAGAACTAAGGCAGGCTGCCATCATTGCCAGGTCTTGGGCAACTTAGTAAAAGGCCTAGGGCACCCTGAAAGCTGATGCTATCTTCTGGCTTCTTGTAAGGCTCAACAGCTAAAAAGAGCCCACATTGGTATATGAGTTAGGTGAGTCAGAGTCCCAGGTAGTCACCCAGATGGGGCAAGTGTTCACCAGGTTAATGCATATTCAAGTTTGGCAACAGTACTAACCTGGGGCCACTCTGCAAAATGTTAAGAGCCCACTGAGGCTGGCCACTGCCTGTCTTGTGCCTGCAGACCCCAGGAGTTGTCCAAGAAATACTATGGTATGAAGTGGGGCTATTTGTCCATCACTGAAAGTGCCTCATATGGTGCACAAGCCAAGGCTGGCTGATTGTTGTTGAAACACCCTCCTATGGTGGGCAGGACAGGGGTGGTTGTCCAGGTGCCAAAAATGCCCCTGGTGATGCTGTGTTAGTTGGGTAGGGTGGGTTCCCAGGGTGTCACCAGGGTCCAGTGAGGAGATTTTACCAGGACAATGGAATGTCAGATTTGGCCATGTGGGGAAGAGCTCAACATAGGACAGATGGCACCTACCAGTAGGTTACACATGAGGTGGGCTCCACCCAGAGATAATGGAAGCTGTCCCTTTAGCTCTTGCACTAAAGCCATGTAACTCAATCTTTCCCTGTAATTCTCTGGCCCCTCTTGAGTTGCCATCCTGCTAGAGCCCAGAGTGAGTGCCCCTGAGCGTGTGAGTTTGTGCGCAGGTACTTTAAGAGGACATCTGAGTTTCCATCAGCCCTCAGTCTCAGATGGACAAAATCCTCACTGATTTCTCACAGCCAGATGTTGTAGGGACTCCTCTTCCTGGTACCAGTACTCTGGGCTAAGGAGCCCAGTGTGGGTCTGAGCCCCTTACTGCTCAGCGGATATGATCCATGCTTAGAGATCTCTCCCAATGCTCAACAACTACATGTGGGTGTGGGATCAGCCCACTTTGCATGTCGGCCCCTCCTATCAGTTTCATTGTGGTCTCCTCTTTGTATCTTTAGTTATGGGAGTTCTGTTCAGCTAGTCTTCAGATGGTTCTTGAGATTAATTGTTCTATAATTTAGTTGTAATTTTAATGTGGTCATGGGTGACAGCAAGCACAGTGTTTACTTACACTGCCATCTTGCCCGCAACTCCCTATGTTTTGTTCCCATTTGTTTTCTTTCCTTTCAGCTATAGCTGGGATGACTGTAATAAAAAGTTTGCTTATTCAGATGATCTCTCTTACCACTGCACAGCTCACACTGGGGAGAAATTTGTGGCTTGGTGTGCGATCATCGTTTCATGTGCAACAACTACAGGATGAAGCATCAGTGATATTCTACTATTAACATTTGAGGGAAGTATCAAAAAAAAATACAATGTATGGACAATGTTTAGATCCTGATTTGAAAAATCAGATGAAATAATAAGTCTGAGACATTTAACAGCAAGTGACCATTTTAAAATGTTAAGGGATTATATTATTTTTAGGTGTGATTATGGTATTATAACTATTATTTAAAATGTTCTTATCATTTGGAACTATATAATAAGTTACAGATAAACTATATTCAGGATTTTATTCAAAATAACCAATGTGGTCTGCGTAAAGAGAGTGATGTAGATAAAATGGGAGACCATAAGATAATAATTGTCGTTGGTGATGGATACATAGAGGTTCATTTCTGTAATTTTGGGGTTTGGTTGAATGGTTGTCATGAAATACTGGGGAAAGAGTTTTGGAAAAAAATTTGAAAAGCAACAATTGAGAAACAAATCTTAAAACCAGTCTGAGTCAAGAACATAGATGTGAAATTTCTGAACAAAAATACTAAGCAAATCAAATTTACCTAGGTATATGACAAGTAAAGAGAAAGAAGAGTTGATTTCAGGAATGGAAAGATAATTTATTATGAGAAACCATTAATTCTCACTATAATAAATTAAAGGAGAACAATATACGATCAGCTCATTTGATTCCTCATGTGACTCCACTTCCAGCCACTATCTACAAGAAAAAGCCCAAGGAAAACCATATAATCACATAATAAATGATATCTAATAATAATATCTTCAATGCCTGGTAGTGCCATAATAGATGCTCAATAACTCTCAGTAGAATTATATAAATACATAAATACAGTCTTCAGATGTAAGTTATGGAGAAGTGACTCTTCTGAATTACTATAGCTTACCTATTATTAGTTTATCTAACCTTTAACAATGTTCCCTTGAGGACATCAAGCTAGCAATGATGTCCAGCTTTTTGTATTCTTTATATATCCTTAAATGTAATGAAAGATTATTTTTAAGAGGTAGTCAGATATTACTAATTTAGGAAAGCACTTTATTCATGAATTTAGTCATCAGAGAATTGCCAAACTAATTTGTACATTATCTGATTATAGCTACCATTAATGCAGCACTAATTTGTGCCTGGCACTGTGGTAAGAGTTCTGCATAAATTATCATATTTAATATCCAGATCATCAATATGAGATGTGCTTACCCACATCTTTCACATAATAAAATAAAACTTTGGACAGTTTGATTAAATTGGGTATAGTTCCTCAAAAGTAACAGAATGAGGATTAAAACCCAAATACCAAAGCTAAGATCTTAATCACTGTTATTCACTTCTCGAGAAAAGAGATTTTTTTTTTCCTATGAAAATGTAGGGTATTGATCTTTGCTGTAAGACCATGAACTTCTGCACCATGAGAGAGAAAATGTCTTTTCAAAGGTATTAATTTACCACCAGAATTGACCTGACATTTAGAAGACCTTAGCCTAGAAAATCAGATTTTTGATATACATACCTGAAGAGAATGGAAAACACAGGGAAATTCTGTCACCAATTATCATGTATGGTTATTTGCTAAGCTACATTAACCTAATGGACAGCAAGAAAGAGAATGTGTTCAGTGGAGTTATCACATTCTTTTTACTTGCACAAGTACAATACTATCAATTCCTTGTTTCTAGAAAAGCACTGTTATTGTTCCTGTTCCTATAATAAATCATCCAAATACTGTGACTTCTAACTTCTCTTTGATTTAGACAATTGTCTAAATTGCCAATATGTCCATTATTTCTGGCATTCAGCAGCAATGAGTTAAATTCTTAAAATATCCAATTAATTGTTCTCTGACATGATAGGTTTTTGAAAGGCTTCAACTCAGTTAATGGGTTCATTAATTTTAGAACAGCTTATTTGCTTTCTGCTAATCAAATTTTTAGCAGGTGATTGGTTACCTTTTCTAAGCCTCATGCAGAGTGTAAATGTCATTTTGTACAAAGATATTTACTGAATGGAATATTGATCTAATTAATTTTTTAGGGCAAGTAGGAATTGCTATAAGTTATTCTTGTCTGCAGTTGTACCACTGGCCTTGAAAATGTCATTGGGATTTCTTGGTTATGTGTATGCACCCACATATGTGAATTTAGGTGCATATGTATGTAAATGTAAGTTAAGAACCGTGATTTTGCTTTGTGAAAATTAAAACATATTTCAAGGTTTTTCAGGTGGTAACTTGTCCCCTCGTTGTTCCAATTGTAGGTAATACAAGAGCTTGATTATCATATATTCAAGGAAATCTCTCTGTAGTGGGAAGGTATGCAAATAATTATGCTTAAAGAACACAGAGAAAACTCATTAAGATGACAGGCTTCCAAATTCAGAACAATAAAGGTGAGGAATGGGTACCAACTAGGCCAGTCAGATGTACTGTTTTAAATGAGACAGAAAATAACAGTATTGTCCCATTTCGAACACTAGGTATGGTCAGCCTCATCTCACTGGGCTAAATTCCTGTAAACCATTTGAAACAGGACGGTATTGCTATTTTCTGTCCCATTTATAATGGTATGTCTAGTCAGTCTAGTACAAACAGAAGTCAATTAGATTCATCTTTCTTCATCAAAAGAAACAGACTGAGGATGAATGTCCAGCCCTAGGAGTTGCCATGGTTTTGGGCCGGAGAAATTTGTATAGAATTTGGGGTAACTGAGACAATAAAAGGAAATATCAACAATATTGGGTAAAGTGCTGTCAGTGATAAAAAGTAAACTTTCAAAACTGGATTATAGTCTCCTGATGAACTCAGGTACAAATCACAAAACAAAGGCTGAAATTTAGGCAAGCGGAATAGGCTCACAGTATGAATGAGAGGAATTTGTCTGAAGGTTGGAATTTGTCTCAAGGGCAATCTGAATATTTACTCCAAGTTCAGTAGCTTCTGGGCTGGAAGCTGGAAGAGTAAATTCAGATTCCATAAGAAAGTGGGTAGATCTCCTCAAACACTGGCCCCCTTTGTTAGGGTTTGATATGTGTTTAAGATGTATGAAACCAGGGTGGAGAAAATGGAAATTTTAACCCACCATGTCCTCTTCAGCTTCAAGGACAGGTTTCTCCTTCCTAATGTAGCACTCATTTGCTCCTTCCTTCATCCTTTCCCCAGTTCATTCCTAGTTGTCACGTAGGTCCCAATTTAAACATCACTTTTTCAGGAAGACTTTTCCTAAAGTCCTGTATATATAGGGTTCTTCTGCTGTGTGTTTCCACAGCATGCTGACTCTCTACACTTTACTGCAATTATTTATACAGTAGGCTCCCAGTTAAGCAGAACTCAAGCAACTGGCACTCTCAAGCAATTGGCAAAAAGAATTAAAGAAATACTACATTTATCTGACGTCTACAAAGCCCCCTAGGTGCCTGAGAGTCTACTGTACCTATTTTTCCCTCTAAGCTATAGCCTCAGTGAAGGAAGAGACTATAGTTTTCTTGCTTATTGCTATATCTCAGGCCTAAACATTGGATCTGGCCTGAGTTTGAGCTAAATGAGGGATTTTCCCAAGGACATATGATTATAATTGCTGGAGCTAAGGCTAGAGTCCAGGTTTCCTAACTTCTAATCCAGTGAGGTTTCAGTTTAGATGGCAGAAATAATTCTGCCATAGGACTGGTATTCTAAATCCAGAACATTATTTGGCTTGCTTGGACAATCAATAAATTTGCACTTAACCTCTCTGGTGTCAACTGTTTATTCTAGAGAAATGGTGCTCTCATAAACCTTTCTAGTTCAGCAGTATGATATGAGAATCTAGAAGACCAATGATAAAAAGATGTTTTTAGAAGATTATGCTGTAACCATGGACAAAAACATAGATGATAGTAATGCCATTCTTTTCAAAGTGCTTTATATCTCAAGCTTCATTTGGACTGGGAACACACACACACACACACACACACACACACACACACACACGAGATCTGACAATTGAGTTCGAGCACTCATCCTAGAAAAAGTTCTACATACTTCATTGCTGAATAGTAATATGGTCACCTTCCAAGTACTCCCCTTGGGAAGCTATGTACCAATGCCAGTGCCCAATCCAAACTTCAAAGCTGTTTTGGAACTCTTTTTCTGTAATAGCCATCAGAACTCTCACCTTAGGATACTTGATTTCTTGAGTGTCATCAAAATGTCTTTCTTTCAATATTTCCTTTATCTCTGAATAAAGAAAAAAGACCTTGTGGGCCAGATCAGGTGAGTAGGGAGTGTGTTCCATTACAGTTATTTGTGCACTGGCTAAAAACTCCCTCACAGACAGTGCTGTGTGTGCTGGTGTAATGTTGTGATTCAAGAGCCTTGAGTTCTTGGCTAAAAGTTGAGGTAGTTTTCGTCTAATTTTTTCATGCAGCCTTTTCAGCACTTTCAAATAGTAAACTTGGTTGACTGTTCAATTGGTACAAATTCATAATGAACAACACGTCTGATACTAAAAAAGGTTAGCAACATTGTTTTGACCCTTGATTTGGACTCATGGAACTTGTTTGGTTATGGAGAATTGACTGACTTCCATTGTGCAATTTAAAGCTTTGTTTCAGGGTCATATTGGTACCCCCAAGTTTCATCACCAGTGATAACATGGCCCAAAACATGGTCTTGCTTCTCCAAAAGGTCTTGGCAAACTGTAACTTTTATTTGCTTTTGTTCTTTGTGAGCTCCTTCAGGACCATTTCTGACACCCCTTTCTCACGCCAAGATTTTCAGCTCAGGTTTTCCTAAATGTTTCTCTATTGATGTTTACTTGATCTTCTATGCTTCTCACAGTCAGCCAATGATTTTCATGTACAATTCCACAAATTTTTGCAATGTTTTCCTCCATTCTGCTTGTTACTCGCCAACCGGATCTCTCTTCATCAGTGACACTTCTCTCCCCTCAGAAAAAATTTTAATCCATTTGGACAATGCCATTTTCTTCATGGCATTATCCTCATAAACTTGGACTGATATATTTCCAATTTCACTTCTCCACTCTTGCCAAGTTTAACAAGAAATTTAATGTTTGTTTATTGCTCTAATTCAAGCTCTGACATTCTCTTGACAGCACACAAAAACACTCAACAATAGTAATGAACACCACCAAGCAAGACACCACCACATGTCTACACAAACACAGCTGTGAGACACAGATATACCAAGTTTATGAAAGTTGTTTGTAAAATGCTGCCAATGTAAACGCGTGGTGGCAAGTTCGTGAAGTTAATTGTCAGACTGTGTGTGTGTGTGTGTGTGTGTGTGTGTGTGTGTGTGTGTGTCTAACAATATCAAACTGATGTCCAACTAATTCATGTGTCATTCAAAGTCAGCAGCAGAAGTGGAATTGGTTTCTAATTTCTTCAAAACAATGTAAAATTTTATTGTGGTAAATATTGAAATGTTTTTCTATTAAGTGAGAAAAGTGGATAGCTCTACTTGCTTTATTTCATTAAGGGGAAAGACTAGTAGGAACTTGAATCCTTACATGTTTGCTCTTTAGATTCCTAGGGCTTAGCACATCTGGTTTGAGGAAAGTCAAGAATTGACCTTGTATCCCACCAGATGCTCATAAATGCAGGTACTCAACTTGCAGGGAGTGAGCATAAATCTGGAAAAGTTTCTCTGCTGCAGAAGATATGGCTCACAGTTCAGCACTGCTAATGGAAACTACAGGGTGTCCAAGGACATCACTTTCAAGTGGAAAAGACAGTAGGAAAAGCTCTAAGTGTTTGAATTGCAATATTTAGCAGAATATGCTTACTTTTTAGCAGAATATGCTGAAGCCAAGATTGAAACCATTAATCACCCCTCCCCTTTCTAAGGAAAGTCTCAGAAAAGCTCTGAGATGTGTTTTAACCCTCTCACAGAGGGAATGTGTATGGTAAAGTAAATAGTCCTGTTTCTTCATCTATACACTTTATATACGTATGCTTTCAATAAAGTTTTAAGGTTCTTTCTTTCATGTCACAGAATCAGGCATGCAGCAAGCAAAGAAGAATGGGGCTGCAGTTTAATAGAAAAGTCACTAAACTCTTCCCAGCTGCAAATGATTACCATGGGTATGGTGCTATTTTCTGGGGGAGCAGCCTGATGCACACCAGGTTCTACTGACAGCAACATTTTGAAGAAGAGTAAAGAACTTGAGTTGTTCAGGTCAGAAGTTGGTATACATATGAGCTTTGATGGTGCCTAGGTATGTAAAATAAGACAAGTAACTTCTCTTCCCTGCACCTGTTTCATCAGTGATGAAGCGGAGACAATACCTCAAGATTCTTCTGAGATTTGAGGGGAAACATTGACTTTCCTGGCAGAGCATGAGGGTAATGAGGCTGGCACATGACTTTAGACCCAATTATTCCATGGTTCACATTCTAATCCATTCTCCTACTATGTGTCTGAATGCTGTTCATATCATCTTCACCTTAGTTTTAATTTTTTTTTCATTCATAAAATGGTGATGACAATATCTACCATCCAGGCTTCTTTATAGGATGATCAAATATCTGCTAACTACCTAACAGCTTCTGAATCATGACCCATCTTCAAACTTTCTATATCTACTCTTCCTTCTCACACCCCATTTGCCCATAAATGTAAGGCACTTATGCTGCCTCATTGAGGCCCACAGCCATCTATCACATTCCACCATTTAGTCCAAACTTCTCTGATAAAATCCATCCTCAAGACTATAATACTTTATTTTTTTTATCGAGAATTATAGTCTCTTTTTTATGGTTCTTGAACATAAAAATGAAGTAAGTTTTCAAAATTAACTACTTAGTAAGATGTTATAAGACTAAACAAATGAAAAAATCTTTATGGAGACATCACTTTTTAAGCACAAACAGGGTGGAAGTGGGAAAGATGGACCTTTTCCACTTTGTGTCAATATCCTGTGAGATTTCCAAAGCAGTGCCACGGCTCCTAGGTGATCCCTCATGCCTGAGCCTCACTGTTCCAATGCATTTTTACTGAACCATTTTCTGTTTTTGGCTAGACAACTATCATTCTCTTTCTGAAGAGCAGACATGGAGCTGGGGCAGGTTTTGTGTGATGGTAAATGATATTATATTCAAAATCACTCCTCTTCTCTCATGGCTCAGGCTTTGTGGTAGAGTCAGACCTGTTTGCTTAATCCTCTTTTCTTGGTATGTTCTCTTCCAAAAGACTCTGTAGTCTGCTACAAATAAGTAAGATTCTGATTGGCTGGAGTATTTCTAGATAGTAACTGAAACATATCTGAACCTAAGATCTAGGCACAGCTTAGGCTCAGTCTGATACTTTGGGGGTTAAGCTGAAACCAAGAATCCAGGATAAATTTCACATGCTTACTTTGGTAGAAGAGTGGTACAAATAGGAGTTAAAATGTTTTACAGATGGGAAGACCAGTTAGGGCATGAAAATGCTGTATGGACAAAGAAGAACATGTACCCAAATGACCATCACACTAAGAGTACTGATGCTTTATATTGTCACCTGATTTCATTGTTGTCCTTTTTTCCGTGGATTCTTAGTATATGGATGAAAGGAGAGATATGGTCAGAAGGAGGTTAGTAACACACATTTAAGTGTAAGGAAAGTAAGTGTTAGAATACATGGCTGTCCAAGTGCACAATCTGGTGAGATATAAAGCATGATTAAAGTCTAGGTAATAGTAGTAGGATATGCACCAAGAGGTCAACTTGGCATATGGGAAAGGGAGTTGATTTCCATTTTGGATGTATTAGTTTAAGTTCTTAGTAAGAATTTCAAGAGGAAATGTGAGATGGAAGGTTAGAAACAAGGTCAGGTTTAGAGTTTCTCAGTGGTAGTTTATTTGAGATAAACCCAGAATCCACTGGTGCAGAGGTTGAAGAACAGAACTAACTGAGAGCAGTGAGACAGCCTGCTTTGGAGTGGTGAGAAGACATAGAAGAGAGCAGTCCAGGCAGAAGCAGGGTTTATACCCCTCTTTTCTTGCATTTTCTGCTGTGTTCTTCATAAATCCACCTATTTGTATATCTCCAACTATATTAAAGCTCTTCGAGGGCAGGATTTGTATCTTTATCTTTCAAATTTTCCACAGTGCCCAGCACAGGGCAGTGTACAGAGGGCTTCAAAGTGAGGATGAGTTAGACATCCAGAAAGCTCCTTGGTCCCCAGAAATTCTCTAGATCCAACTGTCTGTGAATAGTAAAACAATGTAAATAAATACAAAAGTTGTGTGGTTATTACTTCTGTCATGATGCAAAATTTTTTTTGATTATTAAAAACAAAGAAACATAAGGAAAAAAATGTTAGCTTACAGCAAAAAAAAAAGTAAAAATAAAATGATAACTTGAATGTACACGATTACACTTATCTGCTATCTGCATGTGTTGAACTTCAGGCTGCATTCACTTGGTATATTTAATAACCTCTGAAATGACATTCAACACCTAAATATTTTCTGGCATAGCTATCTTCATTGAGTTCTATTATTAAGACTTCTTGTTTATCATCCTGAGCTGCTGCCTTTACCTTTAGCCTTTGAGACTTAATTCTTCCAGTACCAGGAAGAGATACCTCAACAACAGTGGGGGTGGTTGTGTCAACAGCAGTAGCTGCAGGTAGATGGAGTGGGGGAATGGGTGGGGCCATCAACTGGAAGGAAGTTCTAAAAGGTTTTTTTTTTCCTTTGCAGAATGCCTTTGTCATAGAATTACTGAGTCTTAGAGTTGGAAGATGCCATAATACAGAAGACACTCAGTAAACTGGCACATCTGGAGATTGGTAGACGACAGGTAAATTGAAGTAGACACTCTGTTAACTGGAAATTAAGCAACTGGCACTCTCAAGCCACCCACAAGAGTGCTGGTTGCTTGAGTTGTGGTTAATGGGGTGTCTACTGTATTATCCAAAGCAACTGTATCTAAAGTCCAAGTACTTCTAGTGATGGTGAATTCACTCTCTTGAGCTAAGTGTTCAGATTCTAGCCCCACTCTTCGTGCTGACCCACACCCTGAGCTCGACATTTATAATGTGACAGGACATGATGGGTTCTGGCCAGGGATGGAGGACACACAAGGATGACTTTGGAATGAGGTGGCAACAGCTTAATTCTATGTTCATCACTGTTAATGCAGGGAGGGTGCAGCAGGTGTTCAGGGAGTTGGGCGAGCAAAGCAGGTCTCCACTCAGAGTCTGCAATAGCAAAATGCAAGATGTGAGTAATTAATCTCTGCCAAGCTTGGGAAGTAGATGAGGGTTTGAGGCAAAATAACCAGTCAGCTGAGTGCATTTATTTTCTCTGAAAAAGGCACTTAATTTTTTTTTTTTTTTTTGGAGGTGGGGGAGGACTGGGGATTGCTGCAACCAGTGCTTTCTGTCTCATTGTCCCAGAGTACCATGAAGAACTACTCCCAGCCCCTAGAGCAATGAAATTTCCTTATCTTTCCATCTGTCTTTGCTATTCAAACTTGAAAAATGAAAAATTGCTTACAGGGAAATATAAAGTTTTAGAAAAAAGAGTTTTGTGTAAGAAATTCCCTGAGACCTAAGTCTGGTATTCTATCCTTAGAGATGATATAGTCCTTTGATTTTTACATAGAGACTAGGTTTTGTAGTTAGCAGACTCAGGATTTATTTTTGCGACTAACTGTGTAATCAAGAGCCAATTGCTAATCTCAGTTTCATTTTTTTAATGGAGTAATGATTGACCTTTTACAGATTAAATGACTAAAAGTACTTTAACGAGGTACAAATCTATCAGTGTTGTCCAAAAGCAATAAAATGCAAGCTGCATACGTAGCTTTAAATTTTCTCATAGCTACATAAAAGCTAAAGGGAAGTGGGTGCAATTAATTTTTATAACGTATTTTATTTAACCTATAATATCTAAACTATTATTTCCATATGTAATCAGTATAAAAATTATTAATGAGTTATTTTACAGCTTCCTATATTAAGTTTTAAAAACCCAGTTTGTATTTTATACTTATACCTCCATGCAGAGTAACCACATTTCAATTACCCAATAGTGCCTAGAGGCTAGAGTATGGAATCACATAGCTCTATATAATTGCTAACTGTGGATGTGCGTGAGTTTTTAAACATAGCAGAGACTTTCAAAGGGATGAAATGTTGCCATTATCATGTAGATTAAAAAAAGAAAAAGAAAGCAAAGGAAAAGAAATCTTCCCTCCCCACCACTGATAAAGTAGAACGATGGGAGGATAATATAGAAGTTCATTGGAGAGGGACAGTATATTATACTAGCAGCTCTTAATTTGTTAGGGAATAAGCACCTCAGAGCTCTTTTTGCAATTGGATTTTGAGAGAAATGAGGGAAAGAGCAAATAACCTTAACAAAAGAAACAAGTAAAAAGGAAAAAAGACAGTAGGCCAGGGGACCCAGAGAAAGCTTGCTAATATTCTAATGTTGACAGGTCTGTGATAGTTTCTACAGAGGTCTAGAGGGGGCACTCCCCTGAATACCCGGAGACCTTTGGTTGAGCACATACTTATTCTCCAGGGAATATGGTAAGGGGCATGAACAAATTAGCCACTAACTCAGCCTGACTCCTGGAGATACCTGCCAGGTTTGAATTGAATGCCCTGCTTCACCCAACCCAGTCATTATGGGCAAAGCCCTGGAGCCCTTGTCTGCTTGTGGGATCTTGACTCCAGCCTCTCAACCTCTGTGTCCTCCAGAAACTATTTACAGCTGCTTCTAAAGATGACAGCCCCACCTCTCTGGGTGTGGCTTAAAAATATCTGGCCAGAGCACAGGTTGTCGAGAAGTTATAAAGACAAAAATGTTATCAGGGCCCGGCTGCAAAGTCCAATTGTTTTTTGAAGACATTGAATCAACCAACTGAATCAACCAACCAACACGCAAATAATACTAGATAGTAATTAGAAAGTAATAACACTTTTTTGCCTAGTCTTGACATCACCACCCTGAAATTTAACAGTATTTAACAGTGTTGGAGTGTTGGGTACAAAAATAGAGCCTTAGTTTCTCAATGGGTCTCTTGGTCTCGCTCTTTCTCGGTTTTTTCACTAGTTGTTTCTTTTGTGCACCTGGAACATCACAGGCTACACTCACTTCAGGTGTAGTAATAGAACAAGATTTGATGTAGGCTGCTGTGTTTCCAAATGCTTTGCTTCTTCTTGCCTTCCCTCCTTCCTAACATGATGGGAAGATATACCGGGGACAGGAGCAGGAAGAGAACAGTGATTCTCAACTGGGGGAGATCCCCACGTGCCTCCACTGCAGACTTTTAGTAATGTCTGGAGACATTTTTGCTTCTCACAACTCAAGGAGCGGGGCTACTGACACCTCCTGGATAAGGTAACATTGAGAGAATCTTAAAGAGTGAAGAGGAGGTAGCCATCAAAGAAAGGTGGGGAGGGAAGATTGTCCAGGCAGGGGGACATCAAGAGCATAGCAGGTGTGTGCAGGGGGTAGCATGCTGTCCGGTGAAGCTGAAGTAGAACATAAAAATCCAGAAGGAGCAACTGTGTAACTTGCTATTTGGCCCTAACTCAGTACTCTCCAATTCCCTTTAAATCTCATTCAATTCCATCCCAGTTGTGCCTTTCGTGCTTCCTATTGGCCTAATCTGGTGCTAACTCCTTCAGGAAAATTGTGAATGCATGAGATATGGCCTCTCTTTCAGGGTGTCCTGAACACATATAGAGTTAAGACACGGTGCCTGCTTGGGGCTCTGACCAGACCCCAAACTGCAATCTCCATCACTCAGCAGGCTGCAGCTATGCTGGCTGACCATTGTTCCAAAGGTAATCTCATCTGATGAGCTTTGCCCTGGCTGTCCCATGATTTGAAACATACTTTTCCCAGAGTTGTGCTCACTAATTCCTACTCAATCCTAACCTCACCTCCTCAGCACCTGTCCTTTAACCTCCTGATATAATTTATACCCCTCCAACCCTCTGTCTACTATATTCTGCTCCCTCTTTTTCTTGTCAGCACTCATCAATCTCTGCGATTACTTTTATTTGCTAGTTCACTTGCTTGTTTCTCTACGGCTTGATTCATACTCGAGTAAACATGTCCCACCTGTGGCCCAGGGTGGCTTTGAATGCAGCACAACACAAAAAAGTCTCATCTTAAAACATGATGAGACTTTTTTGCAACTTTATTTTTTAGCTCATCAGCTGTCATTAGTGTTAGTGTACTTTATGTGTGGCCCAAGACATTTCTTTCAATGAGACCCAGGGAAGCCAAAACATTGGACACTGCTATACTAGAGTGTGAGGTCCAGGAGAGCAGATCCGACTTGTTCACTATAGTGTCATGTCATTAACATGACCTGTGTGCCTTGAACCTGCTGACACTCAGTAATTATATTTAAGTAAATAAAATTATTTGCCTAGGAAATAATCAGAGTAATTAGTGACATATTTTCTGACACAGGTAAGTGGCCCCATGGGATCACTGAGATCCTAAGTATCGGAGGAGGGGTCAGATAGAAGGAGGTGAAGGCCTTCTCACAGAATTCCAGGCAGGAGGAGCCTAATAAATAACAGGGTATATAGCAATGCTTACTTCCATTATCTTTATTTTCATTTTTATATCACTTTCTACCACATAATTGTTCCCTCTTCTAGATCCTGAAAAATGACAAGGAAAATAGCCCTAGATTTGAAATGTAAATTCAATCTTCTACTAGTAGCTCAACTAGGCAAGGCCGGCCAGCCCCCAGCCCCTGTCCCCTGCCCCCTGCCCCCTTGCATGGCAGGAAAACAGCTTTCAGATAGTGAAGAATGGCTTTCAATTAAGGCTGTTGACATTGCTTTCAGGTGAGGGTCTGGAGACACAGGGTCTCCCTGACTGTCATGTTGGCAACCAGATGATGGATCATTATAGGCAGACAAAGGAAAAATGTCTCTGGGAGTGGTGGCCAAGCTGAGGAGAAGTCGTGGAAGAAGACGAAATATGTGCAAACTGCCCACTGACTTGCCCTTAGAGGAAGTCTAGAGGGCTATGGTAGGAACAGGCCATGCACAAAGGCCTGTAGGTGTCCCAACTGCAAAAGACTCCTTCACACCATGTCTTCCTAGCACACGGATGCCCAGAAGTCGTCTCAAAGGTGACTTTCCAGGACGTCTTATCCCCACTGACCGCTGTGCTTTCGAACCAGTCTCTCCCCTCATCTCCCTCAGCTCCCCAAGTGATACCATCAACTACCTAGAAGCCCAAGCCAAAACATGACAGGGCTCCTTGGTGGCCCTTATTTCCACCACTGTCAACCTTACCTTTCAAACGGATCTAGAATCAGCTGGCTGTTCTCCATCCCCAGGGCTATAATCCTGGTCCAGACCAACATCACCTTGAACATGGACAATAACCCCCAATCACGTGTTTTGCCTTCTTCTCATGCTCCCTCTGTTCATTATACAGAAGTCTATGAGGCCTCTGACAGAATTTAATCACATTAGCCCACTCTGTCTACCTCATTTCTATGGCTTCTGGTTGCACTTAGAGGAAAACTAACCAACAAAAACTACCTACCTGATCTCATTTGCTCCTAATCTGCGGCTCCAACCTTACCTCCTATCAACTTGCTCCTGATCATCCATTAAAACCAGCTCTAGATCCTAAGGAAGTCAAGTTTGCTCCCACCTCTGGTCTCAGCTGCTTCTATTCCCCAGGGCTGGCATGCCCACCCGCTGCTCGTGACACCAATTGCTCCTTTTAATCCTTCAGGTCTGTTCTGGAATGTAGCTTACTCAGGGAGTCTGCTTGGACTTTCCTTCTCATGGCATGTCATCTCAGCCCCCAGTTACTCTCTGTCACATTTTCCCTATTGCTTCATTTCAAAGTGCCTGTGTGAAAGGCCCAGGTGGTAGTGATATTAGTTGGTGCAGGATGGAATTCAAAGGCGAGGGGCAACAGGTTCATGAGTCTTTTGTTCTTTCAGCCCCTATGGAAACCCCCCTCTTCTTATTTTCCTTGATTATTAGCTGGATTCGAAGGTGACTTTACAGTGTGGGGTGAAGCCTTTGGCTTGGGCAGCAGGCAGTCTGAGCTGAGGTGTGAGATTTTTATGTAAATGCTGGGAAACTCCAGCTGCCCAGGAGTCAGTCCCTGGATCCAGGGAATTATCAGAAGAGACTAGGAGCAGGCCTTTCCATTGCTGGGGGCAGACCCTTCCTTCAGTTAATTCCCTGCTAGGTTACCAAGAATGAACCTCTGAGATTATTTGTTGAACAATTTTGCTTTTCTGTCACACTACATAATTGCCTTAATATATGTTAACTGTGGTCGATATCTCTGATGAGCATATGAGCTTCATTAGGGTAATAGCCCTGACCATCTGGTTCACCACTGGACATTTAACCCATTTTCTGGGACATTGTAAGCCCTCAGGAATATTAGTTAAACAAATTGAGCTAAATAATGTTGTGTTTGAAATGCCAATGTAAGGCACATTTTTGAAATAGAGCTACTATCAGTAAGATTTTAGACAATGTGTTTGCATTCCTGATCATCCTTAGTTCTATAATATTTAGGTGTTTGGTCAAGTGATTCAGTAGCAGTCCCTGGGCAATGAGGTAGGCAGATCCAGCCTTGACCTAGAGAGACCACTGCCCCATTTTGAAGTTCAAGGTCCATGGCAATTCATAGTCCTGCAGTCTAAGATTAATTAAAAGAAAAAAAAATTAATTTAAAAAAGGGCAAAGGTTGGAGGTCTTAGTGATGAGTTTTACCCTAAGAAATAGCATAGGGAGATACAGGATATAACATCAGAGCAGATTTTTCAAAATTGAAAAGGAAACTAAATCTTAAAGCAGAGATTAAGGTACTACGGCATCTGAGGTCTGAGAAAGAATGCAGCACCTAATCTCCTAGGCCTTGGCCTGGGCTGTTTTTAGAGTTAAGTTGATACAAATCTCAGATGGCAAACCCAGGAAAATAAAAAATAATAGGAGATTATCCTAAGCAGTACTGTCTTTTGCCATGCTCTGCATGGTACAGGAACAGTCCCACATTCTGCTAACAGGGAGGCATCCAGGTAGATGAACCTCACATGGTACTCCTGAGGGCCCTGGCCTGTGTTGGTTACAAGGATCATACTGGGAGCTGCTCTGTGTGTCTGTGGGTGGAACAGGACATATGAGAGGCCTAGATGGACTGGAGGAAGCCTGAGGCTGGGATGTGCATGCCCCAGCACATGATAACCTGGCAATTGGAAGCAAATGGCAAATCTAGAACATGGTCACAGCAGCAGGAACCAAGATAACTCTAAAGAGAGCAAACAGGGCAGCCACACTTCTTTAGTCAACAGAAGAGAATACTCAATGTCCAGACAAGGTAGGCAAGACTGACAGACCCAAAGGCAGTAGGTGGGCAAGTAGCCCTCCCTCCGCAGCCATGGGGCTGCTCAATCTTTGCCTATACCCAGAGTGTGATGGGAAGGAGGATAAAAAGTGACTTCTCGAAACAGTGGGAACTACAGTTTGTTTCAACGTGGACTTATACTGAATGGGAAATTAGCTTGAAGTTGCAGCGGCCTCACATGTACTTCCAGGCCATCTCAGAGGCCATGGAACAGAAAGACTCACAGACCAAATTTACATGCTTAAATCACAGTTTTTATTAAATCAACTGAAACACACAGTAAGCAATAAGCGAGGGGAAAAGATGGCTAAGTTAACGCACTTTGACGAGATTACAGGTGGTATGAAAGAACCACAGTGCTTGAATCCTGGGATTCAGGATGTCCTCTCTCTCTCTCTCCCCAGAGCTTTAGCCTCCCCCACTGATGATGTGGTTATAGGACCAGAGTTGAAGTGTAAGCAAGTTGGCCCACAGATGGAGGTTGCCCTGACCAATGACACACCCTTGCTCTATAAAAATGGTCAGAGAAAGAACATCTAGTCAACTGCTAAGCTAGCCCATTAGCCAGATAAACTGTTGGCTAATTTATCTTGTGTTTCTTGGGCAGAGGACACATAGAGCCGGAATGGGAGTCTCCAATGGGCAGCCAAATTAAGGCTTCATGTACATTAAGTGCTCATAGATATTTAGTGCCTCTGTGTATGTAGTACTTAGTATACAGTAATCATTTAGTACCTGGGTGCCTCATGACAATTAGGTATTTTTTGCTCCTTCTATCTCTTTCTATCTATGTTTAGCAAACATATATTGTACTTACCAACCACTTATTTATATTAACATAACTTAAAAAAATTATATGTCCAAAGATGAGTAAATCTTACAAAAATTAATCTTCAATAATAGAAACAAATATTTTCTGAAAGAAAATGCATTTTTATACTATCACAACTTGATTGCCTATTTACCTAGAAAATAAATTTTAAACTAAAAATAAATGCAGTATTTTTAATTAGGAAGTTTGAGCTTTCCTTTTTTTTTCTTTTGTTTTTTTCCATCATTGAGTATGAACAGTCAAGAGTAAGATGAAAAGATTCAAAGACAAAGAAAATTACCTGATTTTCTACTTCTGAGCTGTAGTGCACAGAATATCATCGAATATCATTTGCAGGGAGAATTGTGTTTGGTAAATTGATTATTGTGCTCCACAGCCTCCTTTCCCGTCCCCTTTGCCTCTATGAGGTCTCTTATCTTTCCACACTTGGGTCTCTATTCGCACTCAGTGCATTGCATCTGGCCCCTTCCTCCATTGTGACAGTGACTGTCAGTCCCAACTCCAAGGCAATAGCAGTTCTTGCTCTGTTTCTGACTCTTCCCTGAAGTTGAAGGGTGAACTGAGGCTCTCTGATTTCACACACACAGGCAGCTGCTGTCTACATTGTTTACTTACTGTGTTGCTTCCTTCCGGAAGGTGGAATAAAAACATCCTGTAAAGGGAGAACCGAGGAGCCCCTAAGCTATTTTCTGCTACAGCTTTGGAGGTGATGAGGCAAGATCTGCTGAGAACCTGCCTGTTCTGAAAGGGACTCCAGCTGGATTCCTGCAAGGGAGCAGGGGTGCTAGGTCTGAAGAGAAATGGCACAAAAAGAGGTGGGCGAGAGCCTTGAGGCCTCAGTGACGAACATCACTTACACAATCGAGACACAGGCCAAACTGAAGCATCTGTGAATGGGATCATGACCTCATGAAATTGCAGGTGAGATCACTTCTCATTTTTGGGGACCTTTAGTGACACCCTGTCTAAGTGATGAAGTCCAGACCCCTTACCAAAACACCAGTGATCCTCTCTACCCCGACCTCACCCTTCCTCTGTGGTGACTCTGCCTCTCAGCAGCCCCAAATATCTGGGTCCATCCCAAATGTCTCAAACAAGCTGACCTCTCTGAAATTCCACTCATGCTGTTCCCTTGGCCTAGAATGTCCTTCCCCCTGTCTTTGCCTTGTCTCTTTTCTTCGGGCCTGGGTCTGAAGAATTCTCTGTTCTCTGCCACTGCTTGTTGGAGCCAGTATCACAGCCCTTAGCAGGCTTTGCCTTATTAAGTTGGAAAGTGTCTCCCTAGCTAATGTACACTGTCTCTGAAGGCAGGAACTGTCTCTCAACTCACCTCTGAGTCTCCAAAACTACACCCAGTTCCCTGCACATGGTAATCAAATTAATTAGTTCCCTTGATTTATTAATTAATTCAGAGTTGTTGCTGCAAGTGCTCCTATCTCATGCCCTGGCAAGGGCTGCGACATCCCATGACACATCCCTCACTGATGGGTACTCATTTATCAGGCTTGAACTAATGACCAATTTTGCTTCCCTGAGTAGAAAGTAAAAAGGCTCAACTCCTGACAGTTCTCTGGCTGCTGATGCGCTAGTAGAACATTATGTCAAAGTCCAAGAAATTGAATTGCACTCAACTGTGGTGGGCGACATGCACAATTACAGATGTTTATAATTAGCATTTGTGAACACAATTTAAGATTAAATGGTTATTAAGAGAATACTCATGAGGCTTGAGGTTTCCTTTTCCTGGCTAATACTTTTTCTTCATGCTGAAAATTAATTAAGCATAAGAAGCAAAGTGGGAAAATTATGCATTTTTATAATGAGCTGGCTTTCATGAAGACAAAGCAAGAATGGGAGAAAAAAAGGCAAAGTTCATCTGACTCATGGCTTGGGTGTTGCTTGTCAGAGATAAATACTTGTAATCAAATGGACAGGTAATTTTTAAAATTAGAGGACTAGGGAAAAAACTGCCTTATTCTAGTGAATAATGGCATTTCAAAAGTCAAGTTAGGGAGTTCTCCGTTGATAGCTTTTCCTGTGGATATTAACTCTAAAATAAAGTGTATTCTATATTATGGAGAAGACTTTGATGGGAAAGGAGTTCAAAGTTCTGGGTGGAAGGATTATACCAACCGGGGGAATTGGGTGATTTATTATAGAATGCTTAAACTTTTGCCTGTGTTTGTACCTAGCAATGCTGATGTCCAAAAAAAAAACAGAAAAGGTGCATCTCCCAGCCCTATCTGACTGTCAATCATTGGCTCTGCAGTCCTGTTAATGAGGTTTCATCAGATGTCAAATAGAAAACTCTACGAGAAGGGGACCACATTTATTATTAATATCTTATTGTCAATTTCTAAAATTGAAGCCAAACTAAAATAGTTATTTTAATAATTGGTGAGGATTTGGTGAGATCTAAAGCATAGGTTATGTCCAGCCATATACATATTTGTATATGTATCTATCATCTATCATGGATTTCTCTAGTGATCTAGTGAATAGGTGAATCTGTGCACATGTGTGTGTGTGTGTGTGTGTGTGTGTGTGTATTCAGGTTTCATGCTGACTCAGCCTCTTTTTATATAAATGTTATTATATGAGAGACTGTATCATATTGTTGAAAAGCATGAGCTTTGCAATCTGTCAGACTAATGTTTGCATACTTACTCTGTCTTTTAGTAGCTAAAGGAAATTATACCTACCTCACAGGCTGAACATTATCTTTGATAATAAATGTCAATACATGCAAAAAATGTCTTCATCTTTTTGGCAGTCTTCAAAGATCAGTCTTCAAGTAGCAGGTATGGATGATCAATATTTCTTTTGTTCTATGATATTAATAGTTATAACTTCTCAAATTGGACATGATGTTAGAGTGAGGACTAGTCTCAGCTCTAGTCCTTCGCTGTCTGGTGACCTCCCATTTCGAATGGTACATATGGTCAGGCTAATGTCACTGGACTAAGTTCAAGGTGTCAGTAGGCTGACCATACGTACCATCTGAAACAGGACAGTACCGTTATTTTCTGTCCCATTTAAAATGGCACATCTGGTCAGCCTAGTTATACAGCAACAACAACAGCAAAAACAAACAAACAAACAAAAAACCGGCCTCTGTCTCCCTGGACTCAGTTGTAACAATTGGCTTCCACCCACTTTCTTCTCCATTCTGGGTAGCCTGTCCTCTAACCCAATTGACGTTTCTTTTTCAGCCATGTTGTTACCTCTTTGACTTGGCCTTAGAACTTGGTTGTTAATACCTGGCCGTTTAGGACAGTACCTCCTTGGTCCTGCTGTCCTTGGGTCCTCGCTATGTATCTGTGCTGCTACATTGCCACTCTCAGGGGACCAGAGAGGTGCAGGTGAGAAGCGGATAAGCATGAACTCAGTGCCCACAGGAACGAGGAGAAAGCAGGATTGGGGGAGCATGTGCACTTAGGGTTGGTACAGGCAGGATGATGGCCTGACTACTGAGGCTGAGGAAACCTGAGGCCCTGAGGATCCAGTTTCGCAGGTTTGTCTGAGTCCTGACCATGGAACGTGCCCTCGGGCAGGCCCCACCATGGACAGGACAGGAAAAGGGGAACAGCTAGTCTGTGTTCTTTGGAGAACTAGACTTTGTTTGAAGAAGAGAATGACAATAGGCTGAGATATAGGATAGAGTGTGCTGTGTGGGGGTGGTGACACCCCTCCCCAAATTCACATGTTGAAATTCTAATGCCTGATGTGATGGCATTAGGAGGTTGAGCCTTTGGGAGATGCTGATTTTATGAGGGTGAAACCCTATGGATGTTATAAATGACGCCATGGGGACATTACTAGCTCCTTCCACTATGTGAGGACAAAGCAAGAAGCCACCAGCCAGGAAGGAGTAAGTGGTCACCTGACCAGAGTGTGACCTTCCTGGCACTTTGGTCTTGGATGTTCAGCCTCCAGAACTGTGAGGAATACATTTCTGTAGCGAGCGGCCCTGTCTGTGGTATTTTGTTACAGCTGCTCACCTAGATGAAGGCTATAACCGTACGTAGCTCGTGTTGTTCCCAATTTTGTTTGCTTTTGGAATCAGAGTAGGAAAAGAGAACAGAGCTTGAGTTGGTTTAAAAGGTCTGACCTGGGAATCAGGTGCTCTGGGTTCATGTGCTAGAAGTTCTTCATGACCTTGGGCAAGTCCTTTCTTCTTTCTAGGTATATTTCCTTATTATTATAAACAGAAATTAACTGGAAGATTTTAAAGCTACTGCTTTCGGTGTAGAAAGGTTTCATGTATTCTATTTCACTTAATTTTTCTAACAACCTCCCCAAAGATGTCATTGTCACGTTTTACAGACATGAGAATTCATGTCTTATAAACAGGTGCACAAAGAGTAATGAGTGCACAGAGGAGAGGCGTATGTGTGTGAGGTGGGAAGCAGGTGATGGGACAGCAAGTGATGATCAGGGATCAGGAAAAGCCAGAGGGAAGACATGATGACATTTGACCTTGGCTCTGGAGCATGAGTAGGATTTTGAAGGCTGGGGCAGGAGACACCTCTGGGCAGCATAAACAGTGTAAGAAGAGATGCAAAAGTATGGACACACACATGTGGTTTTGAAAGAGAAGCAGAGCCTGGGGGAGGGCCTGTGGATGAGGTTCTGGGGGTTGCATGCAGGCTGTCAGCCTTCAGAGCTGGCATCTTTGCTCCAGACTCCTGGCCCTTCAGCTGCACAGAGCACAGATGAAGGCCCTGTAGAGGACACTGCTGCCCAGCTGCCCAGCACAGGTGGGAAAGGCAGGTGGAAAGGATGCAAGAGTCCACCTGCTTGGCAGCAGTTCTGGCTCAGCCTTGCTCCTGACACGGGCTTTCTACTTTATACCTCACCCACACTTGATGAGATGACTGATCCCCGCCTGCCTTGGTGACAATCTAAAGCTCCAGGACAGATGGGGACTGTGGAGGTTTGTGCCCAACCTGAAACATCCTGAGAAATGACTGGTAATGAGTAAGAGGGCTGATGCAGTCAGGAGCCCTGGGTGATGTCGCTGGCTCCTCTGTCACAGGTCAGCTTTGTGACCCCAGGTAAGTCTCTTTGCCTCTACTATTTCCAATGGGGTCAGCCCCTGCCTGGCTCCCTTTTTTAGATGGACATTTTGAAAATAAAAGGAAATACTATGTAGATTTGAGGCCTATATTGGATTTACATATGCTGTTGCAAATTGCCTTCACAATTTTTCTAGGTGATGAATAAGACAGTTTAAATGAGTTTTTTTCTTTTTTAAATGGGAAAGCAAAAGACCTGAAAAATGGTTCAGTTCCAACAGAAACCTGCATTTCTCAGAAGTAAACACAAGAGAGAGCCATAAGCCCAGCTAAAGGGCCTGTGAAGGCTTAGGAGTTTCCCTCCTGGTTTTAATGCTTATTTGGATTGCTGTCCCACTGATGTTCTCCGTGGTGGGGTCACATGGGGTAGCTTATCAGCAGTGTGTCAACTTGACTCTTAGTCCAATTCTGACCTTGTATGACAATGCTATTAAGTGGATTTGCCACGGTCTATGGACTTCTCCTTTCTCTCTAGTTCTAGAACCAAAACCCCTATCTTAGTCCATTTATCTGGATGTTGGTTCTAATAACTGACACATTTTAAAACTCAGCTGATCAAAGTCTGATGAGTGACAAAGAACAAAGGAAGGAGAAGAAGGGTCCAAGATCTAGAACTAACTCCCATCTGGGGCAGGTCGGGGGTGGGAGATAGAACCACCACAGCCCTGAGGGCTGTCTGGTTTTGCAATTAGAGCTGATGCTGTGGGGGAACCTGGTCCCACATGGAGGGACTAACGCACAACAGCAAATGGTCCCAGCAGCCCTGAATGGTAGGAGAAAGATGGAGCTGGATTCAAGGTGGAGCTGGTTCCAGGGTAACAAAATGTGGTACTACTAATTCTATTAGCTAGTGGCATCAGGTGTATACGTCGTGATGGCATGAGTAATTAACAGCACCCCTGCCTCCAGGAAAGTCCAGCAGAAAAATGGCAGCATCCTTCTGCTGGCAGGACTCTGGGTCTAGACAGCTATCAGAGCAGGACTCTGGGTCTAGACAGCTATCAGAGCAGGAAGGGCAGAGGCATGTTGCAACTTTCGGAACTGGAGACCACCAAGGTCTTTCGGGCCCAGTTAATTTGAATTTTGGGACATAAACACTTACCCAAGCCAAGAGATTACCTAGTGCAGGGCATGACAAATTATGGCCTGCAAATGTAGTCTCCCTCATTTCATTACATAGTGTCTGTGACTGCTGTTTGTGTCACCAAGGCCCATCTAGCAGTTGCAAGAGGGACTCCATGGCCTGCAGAATCTAAAATATGAGTATCTGACCCTTTACAGAAAAATGTGCCAGTCTCTGGTCTGGTCTAACCCCTTCCCTGTAAGGTGAGGAAACTGATTCTCAGAGAGGTCAGGGCCCAGCCAGAAGTAAACCAATGAAAAGTCACCCGGGTAGTTCTGTGTTCTTGTCCCCCATGCCTCACTCTTGCCTGCATGGTACATTTTCTCTCCCATGTGTATTTTAATGCTAAGTCTCATAATTCTTCAAGGGAGGAAGTTGTCTCCCACCCTGAAAGCCTTTGGGGCTGTGGCAAGTAAGCGAGGAGGAGTGTGTGTGCAGGTGTGTGCGTGCTTCATCCCTCTGCAGATCCCCTTCTTGCAGCATAGCCATTGTCACTTCTTTTATCACCAACGTGGCCCTACCTGGCATGTATTACCTTCAAGCACCTCAAAGCTGGAGGATAAGGGTTATTTCTTAAAACTAGGCCTTGTGAAACTGCCTTCTTCAAGGGAGAAGTTGGTGGTGCAGGTAGAGTGAGAAGTGGACTTTGCACACTGCTCCCCAGGGAGTCCTCTCACTCGGATTTACAACGATGACCATCGTTGCAACTTACCGACCCGTTCTTTAATTATCAGAGAAAGGAGCAGCAGGCCAAAGGCCCGCGGTTCAGATTAATTGCAAGGACATCTGTTTACTTTCCTTGCAGTAGGGTTCCGGTAATGCTTGGGACACGTAGCTGAAGGTAATTGTTGTCTAAAGGAAGGGTACGGCCAAACGTGAAGGAGACGGTTTGATTGACTTGTCTCCTTGGGCCTCACCATTCCTCTTACACACACACGCACGCATTTAATATAATGATAAATTTTTGTTATACATTTACTAGCAGTTTTATTGAGTTACCAAAGACCGTGATAATTGTAATTCACGTTTGGCTCAGGGTGAGGTGGATATCCGTTGAAGTACTCGTGGTCTTCCTATCCAAGGCTGTGGCAGGTGTCCAGAGTGACCTCCCTGACCCTGTGTCTTCAGAGTTTGGATGACTATTGGAAAAGACTCTGAAATTGGGCTCTGTACTCATCTCATGTGCAGGTGGACTCACTTCTTGGAGACACTCCCCGATGTCAGGTGTTGTGATTCTTCTGCTTCATAGAAAAATAAAACAACCCACCTGTCAATATCCAAATAAACGCAGGATATAGATGCAAGAACTCAAAATGAACAAAGCACTGAACTTTGAACCTTAAGGGTCATTGGAATACACAGCACACCCTTCAATTAGCTCAGAGCCAACATTTACTAAGTGACTGCAGATGGCAGGGAAAGGCAATGTTTTTCTCAGTCAATTTGCTCAAATCCAATGCACCAAACGTGCTTGTTTCTTTCAACTATTTATTTAAGTGGCTTTTTTTTGGGGGGGGGGGCGGAGTCTTTATTAAAGTCTTCAAAGGAGAAAGGAATTCTAACTCCCCTATGATTTGTAGCTGGAGAAAAGGGGGTAGAGAGGAGAGAGAAATCAGAGTATATTCTCAAATATGAATAACTCTATACAGTAATTCTTTATATTTAAAAAATATTCAAAAATGTTGTATATCAAGGGGGAAATGCCCATCCTTACTGGTGTGAGACAGCACAATATTGTAGGGTGCTGCCACAAGTCATAAGGTCGGGATTGTTTGATCTTACTCATGGACACTCTCCCACAGGGCTCAGCTTTGCCCTTCCATTACCGTTCTCATTACCATTATTACTGACCATCTTAGAGGCTGCACTAGTCAAACCCCACCAGTGCCCAGCATTTAGATGTCACCGCCCCCGCCCCCGTGGGGTCTGGAAGCCGGGTGGTTTGGGAACAGACCATGGTGCCCAGGGCCTGCACGGGCACAGCCTGGGCACCACCAAGGCCCAGTGGGGGCGCTGCACTGGGGCCTGGTTTAGGGTTCCAGGCATCCCTGGATGCCGACCAGGCGCATAAGAAGCTCTGGAAGGGGGAGTTTTGGGGGTCCCAGAAGCCCTTAGCTGGGCCCAAGGGGAAACTAAGAACAGCCCACTCAGTAACAAGGGTGCAAATCACAGTCTCCTCCCTTTAGGGGAGGAGACTGGGGATCCTGTGACGCCAACGACGGGGGCTGGGGCCCCAGGGAAGAGCAGGTTAAAGTGTCCTTGAGGGGTTTTGGGTAGAAAAGACCGAGGAAAGCAAGAAGCAGGGGAAAACGGGGTTCCTGAAGCTTCGCAGACAAGGGGAGGAGTTGAGGGCAGTATCAAAGGGCGTCAGAAACTTGACCAGCGTGACAGTCAGAGCGGGGGTCCGAGACAGAGGAGGGCCAGAGCTTGGCACTCCGAACATGCCCCTTCCTGACTCGCCCTCGCAGGAAAAGATGCCTCTGGTCCGGGCTCCTGCTGGCGATCCGAGCAGCCCTGGGGACTAGGCACCAGCGCCAGGGTAGGGATCACGTGGTCGGCTAGGGAAGGCTTGATTGGATCAGAAATCTCAGTGGGAGGGGCAGGGGGTGTCAGGCAGACCCTGAGGGCGCTGGCTAGACCCAGCGAGATGGGCGCCTTGGGCCCCGAGGCAAGGAGAAGGGTGTGGTGGGTCTGGGACCCGCGGCGCCAGCGCCCTCTGGCAGCTCAGGGGGCCTGGCGCTGGCAGCTCAGGGGGCCTGGGGCGAGGCGGTGTGGGGAGTGGGGGCAAGAGGCACTGGGGCGGGCGTTGGTCCTCGGTGTCCCAAGGGACAACTAACGGTAGGGAGTTCTGAGCAGGGAGGGAAAGTTGTTCAAGTTGAGTCATAAGAGGGTCCAAGGCCATTAATCCCTGGGGGGTGGGGGTGGGGGGGAGGGGCAGGTATTAATGTTCGGTCAGGTGACCAAAAAGGGACAATGCAGGGTGAGGCTCAGTGCTTGAGTTGTCAAGTGCGTTTTCTTGGCGTGTTGGTGTAGTGGCAGAGACGGGGACTATAGGATACAGACTGAAAAGCAGAGAGTGAGGAAACCAACGTGCAGGGGACTTGGGGTCACCCAAGGTGGGTGTCCTACAAAGCCGAAAACAAAGGGTCCTTGGTGAGGGCCTGGGGAGCAGAATACGGCGTGACGATTGGAGAAGCAGCAGGGTAGCTCCTTAGAGCGGGAGAAGGTGGAAATTTAGGGGACTGAGAACGGGTTAGGGTGTTTACAGCCATCCAAAGCAGGATGGTTTCGGGGCTCGCGGAGCCGCAGAGACCGGCCCGGCAAGTGACAGGGCTCCCTCTGGTGGCCGTTTGGAAGAGCGCAGAAACGTTTCTGTTCACACATTAAAAAGCAAAAACTTTTATAAAAACAGAAGATTGAAGGAGAGACAGAGCACAGAGAATGGCGTTCCATGGTGAGATAGATGGAGACTAAAGAAGGAGAAATAAGAAAAGAACTCTGGGGGGTAAAGGAGAGAAAAAATTTGCAGGGGTAGCTGTTCTAAAGAGGATCCCAGGGGATGATCCTGCCTTCCTCCAAGGCTGGCAGGCTGGTGGGGCTGCGCATACCAGAGGTTGAGGTCATCCAGCTCTTTACTGTGCCACCTTCCCCTGCCCCCAGGAAGGAGGGGACATGTTCTGATCCCGCCATTCCCTGTGGTAACACGCTGCACAGAAGACAGTATTGGCTGAAGATGAATTAGAAGTTTAGGAAAGAATACAAAAATAGGTAGACTTCATTCATTCTGATACATAGAGTTGCAAAAAAGCAACGCATTCCCAAAACACCAAAGGACACCCCAAATTGTAACATCAGTATAACAAGTCAGTGAGGGGTTTTACTTTCTGATGAAAGTGCCATTTTAACTAAATTGTGGATATTAACCAATGGGCTTTCTTTCATTCAAATAACTTTTGGCCAAAGTTCTCTGTCCAGAGCTCAGGCTAGAGGTAACCCCCATCCTCTCCCTAAGACCATTTGAGAAAGAAGTTTCTTCCTGGGCTATGGTTGGCAAAGAGAACGTAGCCTGGGAGAAGAAGGTGGCCCCGAGAGAGGAACTCAACCCTTGGAGGAGGACAGAGTTGAGTTAAATTCTTCCTTTCTGGTGTTGAACCAGTAGTCACGTACCTATCTCTGCTCACTCTGTGTCTCAGTGCTGAAGGACACTAGGCTGTCCCTCACTGCCCCTTTCGGAGGCCCTGGGTGAAAATGCCTTTAGACCACAGTATCATTGCCCACACCTACTATTCCCCCCCCCCACCCCCCCGGGGCCTTCAGGAACGTTAAGGCTCAATACTACAAAAGAGAAAACGAAGGATTGCAGATTAAAAGACTTACTTAAGATAAAAGTTATCAGTAATGCACTGTGGACTACATCTCTAATTCTCCAGAATTTTAGAACATTACTCTTTTTAAGTGCCTTCCCTGCAAAATTTGAAAGCATAAAGATTTACTCTATAGAAGTGAGGCCATGTTGTGCAGGGCCACCTGAGGTGTGTCAAAACCTACCCCTCCTCCCTCACTCTTTCTGTAAATTCAAATAACTGGCCGTTTTTCTTAGATGCTTTTAATGTCAGCTTAACATCTGGCCCTTGTTGTTTTAATTCCTTCAACTGGGATCACTTCATTCATTTATCCTTTAGATCCTAAAACACTGAAACTGTTCTTCATGAATTAAGGTCCAGGGTCAGAAAAGTAGGGAGGTAGATGGATGTATAACCTAATTACAATAAGGTATGATACATACATCAATGCAGAAATGTAGAAATAAAGCCAGGTGTCCAGGACAGAACAGCTTAATTTGTCTTGGAGTTGTAACTTGACCCTAGAGATGCAGTGACACTTTGAATTAGATTTTGAAGGGTGAATACAACAAATACAGTGAAGATAAAGGGTTGATGCTGGGCATTTCCCAAGAAAGGGAACAGCACAGGACAGTAAAAATATGTAGTTGGTACAAATTATGGGATGCATTTCATTAGAGGTAGAACTTGTGGTGTGGGAGAGAGGGCAGGAACAAAAGGTGGGGAAATGATATTGAAAAGATACATGTGGCTTTGTTTATTGGGCCAACAAGTTTTGATTTTGTTCTGTAAGGCAGGGGAACCAAAAGCTTTTCAGGAGGACATATTAGCTATGCTTTGTTATATAATTTCTTTACAAACTCCTAGGACACTATGGGAATGGACTTAGGGATGAGCTAGAGCAAGAGCTATCAGTTTGGAGACCACTTGGAGTGCTGTTTCAATAGTTTAGACAGTGGAAGCTTTAACTAGCATGCTGAGAAGCAGTGGCCCTGTCATTCAGGGACTACAATGGTTTTGATGACAGGTAAGTTAGAATTGCAGTTCTGTATCATTTAGGGCAACTTATTTAACTTATCTTTTCTTGGGTTCTCCGTTTTATAATTTTTGGAGGATTCATTTAGTTAAAGGGTATAAAGTGGTCAGCATAGTTCTTGGCACATGGTGAGAAACCCTACTGCTGAAGTGTAGAATTGTGAAAAGGGGATTAAGAGTAGGAGTTGGAAACAGTGCCTATTTCTGGCACCATCTTTTATTTCACTCATTGGTTTCTCATAAGGAGCCTGATTCAAAAGACATATTAGATGAAGCTTGTCTAGAAAAAGGGGACAAAGAGAAAAAGGGAGAATGAAGTAAGTAAGAGAACTCTGAGTTTCCCGGCTTAAGATGGGTGGTGATTGATGGTAGACTCATTAGGCAGGAGGAACATTCAACACAAAGAGCCATTACAGGTGTGGGAAAGAGAATTTGATTCAGTTGCCTGCAAAGTGTCCATATGCACTTGCTCAGAGGTAGGAATCAGGGTTGGAGATGCATATTTTTGAAGTTCGTAGTCCGAGAATGATAATTGAGACTCTGGGTCAGTATTCCCATTGAGAAGAGAAGAAGCTGAGGAGATAGGATATTGAGGCCAACAATATAGTTAAGAAATGAGAACAGCAAAAGGGGAAAGAGGATCTGTTAGTAATGAGTTCTTCGGTAAATAAGAAAGGAATCACCAGAGAGGATCATTGAAATGAAAGGAGCTACTTTCAGGAGAGAACACTCAACTATGCCTGATTCTGCTGACTGTATTGAAAACTTAGAACAGGTCGACGAACACTGGATTCAAAAGCAATAGATTTTTCAGTAAATTTAGGAGTAAAATTGAGGCAAATAAACGTAAGAATAGAGAATTGAGCAATAGCTTCCTTTATCAAGTAGCTCAGTTGTGATGGAAAGAAAGATGCATCTCAACATTCAGGATTAGGTAGGCTTGAAAGCAGGTTTCATTTGTTTCAGCTTTACCATCCCCCCAACCCAGTTTTTATTGAAGTATACTTGACAAATAAAAATTGTATGTATTTAAGATATAAAACACGGTGTTTTTTGTTCTTTGGATTCCACATGTAAGTGAAATCATATGGCATCTGTCTTTCTCTGTCTGATTTACTTTACTCAGCACAAATACTTTCTAGGTCCACCCATGTTGTGGCAGATGGCAAGATTTCCTTCTTATGGCTGAGTGATATTCCATTGTATACATGCACCACCTCTTCTTTATCTATATATATCCGTTAATGGACACATGTGTTGCCTCTGTATCTCGGCTATTGTAAATAATGCAGCAATGAACATATGGTTACACATGTCCTTTCAAAGTAGTGTTTTGGGTTTCTTTGAATAAATAACCCAGAAGTGAGATTGCTGGGCCCTTCTCTGTCTCTTGCTATTATAGCCTTTGTTTTAAAGTCTATTTTTCTGGTATAAGTATTATTACCCCAGCTTTTTTTTTTTTATTTCTGTTTTCATGAAATACCTTTTTTTAAAAATCTCTTTACTTTTGCTCTGTGTGTGTCTTTCAGTCTGAAGTGAGTCTCCTCTAGGCAGCCTATGTAAGGTTTTTGTTTTCGTATCCATTCAGTCATCCTATCTCGATTAGAGCATTTAATCCATTTACATTTAAAGTAACTGTTGATAGATATATACCAAGAGTACCAAAAAATTTATACACATTTTAAGAGATGTTATTTATGTATTATTCATACTTTTCAAAGTTGAATTATGGTAGCAATGTTTAGTATGTTTGCTCAAAAGATGGTGGCAATCAAATGAATGTTAGAGTCACCATGTGACAGGCAGGACAGTACAAGAAAATGGAGAAAGCATGGTTATTGTTTGAGGAGCACAAGATCATTTTGAAGTGGTATTTGAAATTTGAGAACATTGGTTGAGTTTCCCCCATGTTCTCCTGGATGTGGTGTACGTACCATAGAAAACCAGATACATTGGCAGTACATCGGGAAGAAATTGAAATGGCATGTGCAGCAATACAGGTTGACACTTGGGTCAATGTTGCTCAAGCAATAGTTCATCGTAATCAGAAGTGTCAGGATGCTGATGGAAAACACTTCGAGGACTGCTTGTAATTACAGAAGTCAAAGGTGACTTGTATTTATCTCTGTTATTGTTATATATTCAGTATTATAATTTTAATACAGTTTTTTCCCTTTCTTAAAATGTGTATACATTTTTCGGCACCCTTTGTAGTTATTGGCATTTTATTATTCATACTTCTTATGTCTTCTTCTTCCTCTTCTTTTTTGTCTTGTCTTCATCTTTCCAACATTTCTTGTAATGCTAATCTGATGGTGATGAACTCCTTTAGCTTTCTCTTGTCTGGGAATCTCTTGATCTGTCTTTTGATTCTGAATGATAGCTTTGCTGGGTACAGTAATCTTGGTTTCAGGTCCTTGCTTTTCATTACTTTGAATATTTTGTGCCAATCCCTCTTGGCCTGCAAAGGTTCTATATTGATAATTCAGCTGAAAGCCCTAAGGGAGCTCCCTTGTAGGTAACTAACTGCTTCTCTATTGCTGCTTTTAAGATTCTCTCTTTGCCTTTAACCTTTAGCATTTTCATTATGATGTGTCTTGGTGTGGGCTTCTTTGGGTCCATCTTGTTTGGGATTCTCTGCACTTTTTTGCACTTTTGTCACCAGGTTGGGGACAGTTAGTGTCATTATTTCTTCAAATAGATTTTTCAATTCCTTGCTCTCAAATCCTTGCTTTCTCTCTTCTCCTTCAGGTACCCTTATGTTGCAAATGTTGTTATGCTTGATGTTGTCCCAGTGGCCCTTAAACTATCCTCAGTTTTTGAATTCTTTTATCTTTGTGCTGTTCTGATTGGGTGTTTTCTGCTAGCTTATCTTCTAAATTGCTGATTGGATCCTCTACTTTATCTAATCTACTCTTGATTGCCTATAATGTATGCTTCATTTCAGTTTTTGTATTTTTTATTTCTGATTGGTTCTTTTTTATGTTTTCTATTTCCATTTTTGTTTCCTATATCTTTGTTGACGTTCTCCCCGAGATCACTAAACATCCTTATAACAAGGGTTTCTAACTATATATCTGGTTGATTGCTTGTCTCCATTTTGTTTAGTTCTTTTTTCTGGAACTTTTATCTGTTCTTTTATTTGGAACAGGTTTCTTTGTCTTCCCATTTTGGCTACCCCTCTGTGTTTGTTTCTATGTATTAGGTAGGGCTGCTATGCCTCCTGGTTTTAGTAAAGTGGCTCTATGTGGTACGTGTGCTATGAGGCCCAGTGGTACAATCCTTCTGGTCACCGGAGGCAGCTGCTCCAGGTGTGTCCTTTGTGTGGATTGTGTGTGCCCTCCTATTGCAGTTGAGCCTTGGTTCTTGTTTGCACATCAATAGGAGGGACTGGCCCTGAGATTGATTTGTTGTGAGGACTGACCTTAACTATAGTGGAGGAGCTGTTGTACAGAGGGTGACCCTATGGAGCAGGATTCTCTTTAGTAGGGCTCTGATGCCTGCCCAGTCTTTCCTTTGGGTGTTTTATCCTCAGAGTGTAATGCTCCTGCTCAGTCTGAAGCTGGCCACCAGGCTTGCCAGTCCCAGACTTCCTGGGATGGGTCCTGCTGCAGGCCAAGTTCAGTTGCAGCTTGTTGTGCCTTGCCCAGGGCCATCTGGCATGAGACACAATGCAATTACTGGATGGCAGTCACCCATGCTGGGTTTGGAGGTGCCTCAAGAGAACAAACCTCAAACTGAGGCTGGCTGCCATTAGGGTTGGGCTTTGGGCTGCACAGCAAGAGATAACAGGGCACACCAAAGCTAGATGCTGCTTGTTTAAGGTTGGTAAACCTTTGAAAGATTTTAGGAAAGTTCATAGCATAAGATAAGACAGTTTAGAATGAAAAAGCCACTAAAAGTACTTAAGGTAGCCTGCAAGTTGTCTGGAAAGGGGCGGGGGGGGGGGGGGGCGTCTCAAAGAATCACTAAGGTGGATTGAATAGTGTTAGCAAGGCTGATGGAGACTCAGCCCTCGCCCTGAGGCAAGACCATTCAGTTCCTCTCTGTATGTCTCTGATGCCATTTGAGCAGCTGCCCCAGAACTGGAGCTCAGAATGAGTGAGTCCATTAGCAAGTAAGTCCATGTGTAGGCCCTTTGAAAGGAATGCGTGGGACTCTAACTGCCCTCTGTCTCACTCAGCTACAGTCTCTGCTGGTTTTCACAGCCAGATGTTATGGGGGCTTCTCTTCCCATCACTGGAATCCTGGACTAGGGACCCTTATGTGGGGCTGGAACCCTTCAATCCTCCTGATTTTTAAATGCCACACTTGGGTGTCAGACTAGCCCATTCTGCATCTCTGCCCTTCCTACCAGTCTCAAGGTGGTTTTTCCTACATGTCCTTAATTAGAGGACTTACGTTCAGCTAGAATTAAGGCAATTCTCAATGATGGTTGTTTCATAGATGAGTTGTAATTTTGATGTGTTCATGAGAGGAGGCAAGCACAGCATTTTTCTACTCCACCATCTTGATCAGAAATCCCTATTGTGTTTTCTTACATTTCTGATGATTACTGATTTTGAATATTTTTTCATATACCTGTTAGCCATTTTGAGAAATACTTTTTTATGTCCTTTGCCCAATTTTTACTTAGATTGTTTATTTTCTATTGAGTTGTTTGAATTCCTTTGATATATTTTAAATACTAAAACTATATCAGATATGTGGTATACAAGTATTTTCTTCCATTCCATAGGTTACCCTTCACTTTGTTGATTTTTGCCTTTGCTGTGCAGAAACTTATAAGTTTGATGGAATCCTACTTGTATATTTTTGCTTTTATTGCCTGTGCTTTTATATCATATCTAAGAAATCATTACTCAGACCAATGTTCCCTGTTTTCTTCTAGTATTTTATAGTTTCAGGTTTTTTTTTTGTTTTTTTTGTTTTTTTTTTTTGTTTGTTTGTTTGTTTGTTATAAGTCTTTAATCCATTCAGACTTGACTTTTGTATCTGGAGTGAGATAAAGGTCTAATTTTATTTTTCTGCGTGTCTATATTCAGTTTTCTTAATACCATTTACTGAAAAGAGTATCCTTTCCCCATTGTGCATTCTTGGCACCCTTACTGAAGATCAGTTAACCACAGATGTGTGAATTTGTTTCTGAGCTCTATTCTGTTCCATTGGTCAGTATGTCTCTTTTTATGTCAATGCCATACTGTTTTGATCATTGTTGCCTTATAGTATGTTCTTAAACCAGCAAAGGTGATACATCCAGCTTTGTTCTTCTTCCTTAAGACTGTTTTGGCTATTTGGGGTCTTTTAGGGTTCTATATGAATTTTAAGATTGTTTTTTATGTTTCTGTAAAGAATGCCACTGGAATTTTGGTAGAGATTGCATTGAATCTATGTATCACTTTGGGTAGTATTGACATTTTGACAAGATTAAGTCTTCTAATCAATGAATGCAAAATGTCTTTTCATTTATCTGTGTCTCCTTTAATTCCTTCATCAGTGTTTTATAATTTTCAGTATAAAAATCTGTAATCTCTTTGATGAAGTTTATTTCTAAGTATATATTTTTTGTTGCTATTGAAAATAGGATTGTTTTCCTAATTTCCTTTTAGAAAGTTTGCATATAGAAATTCAACTTATTTTTATATGTTGCTTTTATATACTGAAACTTTACTGAATTAATTTGTTTACTAGCTCTAATAAATTTTTTTGTTGTAGTTGAGACTTTAAAGTTTTCTACATATATAACGATGTAATATGCAAACAAAGGTAATTTTACTTTGTGGTTTGGATTCCTTTTATTTCTTTTTCTTGTATAATTGCTCTAGCTAGGATTTCCAGTGCTGTGTTGAATATAAGCAGTAGCAGTGGACATTCTTGTCTTGCACTGTATCTAAAAAGAACCCTTTGAACTTTTCCTTATTGATCATTATGTTAAATATGGGCTTTTCAAATATGAATTTTATTGTGTTGAGGTTAGTCCCTTCTATGCATATTTTGTTGAAAGTTTTAATCATGAATGGATGTTGTATTTTGTCAAATGCTATTTCCATGCCTATTGAGATGATCATGTAGTATTTTTTTTTCTAATGTGATCATGCTGATACCAAAGCTAGACAGAGACATCACAAGAAAAACAAAACAAAACAAAAACAAACTACATACCAATATCCTTGATGAACACAGATGCAAAAATATTCTGTAAAATACTAGCAAATCAAATTTTACAGTATATTAAAAAGATTGTATACTATGACCAAGTGGGATTTATCCTTGGGATGCAAGGATAGTTAAACATACCCAAATCAAGCAATGTGATATGCTGCATTAACAAAATGATAGCCTAATCTTTTACAGTGAAGGTTTCATAAGAAAGAGATGAAAAGAGTTATAAAAGAAAACAAGTGGCTATAGTAGGACTTGAATTCTAGAATAGAAGTTGAATAATGATCTTAGCCAGGTATACTCATATATGGGGTGTAATCACTGGTACAGTTTAGATATGTATGTGTGTGTGTGTGTGTGTGCATGTGTGTGTGTGTGTGTGTGTGTGTGTATGTGTATGTATATATACAAGGGGAGAAAGAGTGAGGAGGCTTTTGACCAAGAGAATGTATTTTAATGTCATTGTCAAAGTGCTACCTTTGGAGTCATATTTTCTGATTTCTACCTTTGTTCTTCCACATAATAGCTGCATGATCTTGAGTAGTTAACTATAAGGTGCCTCAGTTTCATCATCTTTAAAAGGGATATACTAACAGTTTCTCCTTTTGAGGGTTGCTAGGAATGTTAAGTAAATTAATGCACGCAATTAATTAAAATTAAGCCTGGTCATAGTAATACTCCAATATATGTTAGCTGCCAATACAAGCGCTGGGGTTAAAATTTAAGACTAGATCATCTGCTGAGAGTTACTAAAAGAAGCAATTGGGGCTGGAAGGAAAAGGTAACATTTTGGGAAGATGATATTGGTGGCAATTCTTTTTTTTTTTTTTTTTTTTTTTTGTTGTTTTTTTTTATACATGGGTAGTTCCCTGGCTGGGAATCGAACCCAGGCCGCAGTGCTGACAGCACCAGCAACAAAGCCTTAAGCCACTACACCATCAGGGAACTCCTGGGAAGATGATATTGGGAACAAAGGTGCAAGCCCTCCAGGAATGACTGAAGAATTGTTGGATGGAACTGAAGACCAATCTGCCCCTGGTCTTGGACATTCCATGTTCCCTGGCTACTTTTACAAACTTTAGAGCCCTTTGAACCATTGCTTAGCCAATCAGCTGCAAGCCTACTTGACTATTGCTTATTCTGCCTAGGGGCCAATTATGATATTCACAGCTTTTTGTTTATTTTTCAATTGTTTATTTAGAAATATATTGGTATATTTCTTTGGATAGAATATTAGAATTTACATGAAGATTAGAATGTTAGAGTTCTTGGACCATATGGTTTAAAAACCAAAGTTTGGCACACTACTTG